>JADDOH010004447.1:0-259995 GCA_016648135.1 Agrypnia vestita
AATTCTCTCAGTCCATTTTATTCTTTCCATCTTTCTCCAGTACCAAGTCTAGAACATTTTCAACATATTTTCCTCTCTCAAGTATATTATCAATATTAAGATTTTTAAGATATTAAAGATATTTAAATTGCTTTATTAGAAAAACCAGGAAACCTAAGATCAAAAATAAAATATTGAACGCGTTAGTTGACTAGGCACCAAATAAGTGCCGTCTAGTTGTGTCGTGTTAAAATAAAATAAATTAAATCATTATAACCCATCGAGGCGCTGGTCAGAGGGATGATTTAACAACGCGTTTCATGGTCACCGATCAGCGCAATCTTCTAAACAACGTGTCGATTGCTTATCTTATGGATAAGGTATAAAAAAAATTTAAAAAAGCTTATGATTTATGACGCTTGACAGCACAAGCGTTATGTTTAGTTTGAAAGTATGTAGTACATTGAATAAATTTGTCCGGTGGATATTTGGCAAAGCTTATTGAAAATTCCAAGGTAAAATTTAAACAGGTTTTACATTGGTGTTTAAAAATAACACAGTAGTTTAGATACCGTAAATGTGGGTTGATAATTTGAATGATACACACAGGCTCCCTTCAGATCTTACAATCAAAATGGAAGATAAAAAATTATACCAATAGCGTAACTGTAAAAGCTCTTGTCACGAGTTAGATTACCGCAATGCAAATATATATATCCGTTGTTATGGATGAAATCTAAAAACATTTTGTCGAATATCATGTTTAAACATTCGTAAAATCCAGTGATATATTTTCAATGTGCGTTTGCAAAAAAATATATGAATCGAATCAATAGCGAGAGCTTAAAGCTGAAAAATACATAAAAGTTCAATAGTCATGTTTCAACAGTTTGAAACATAATATTTACTTTTAACAAGGTAACCGTTCAAATAAAATAACGTAAACTGTATGATTCACTTAAAAAAACACGATCCAATAACGGGCTGTAAAAACGTGTTCTGAAGTAAAAGCATGTGGTAGTTTAAATATGAAAATAAAACAAAAACTTGATATGACGCCGCGTATTGCATTTTGTGGTAAATTTTTCAACTCAACATGATACGTTCACAAATATGTCGGATACGAAATTCCATAGGTTTTAGTAAAGGAATGCTGTTTGTGTAATATTTATGTACTTTAATATTGATACAAGAGCTTATTATGTAACGTAATCAACTATGTAAAATACTAATAGTGTTTAACTTATTAGATTGTTAATTAACTTGTCGATCTCCTGGTGATCCAGTGGTCAGAATTTCGAGCCTCTTTCCAGGAGACCAACAAGTAAGTCATATTTTCGCAGCACAAGCGTTATGTTTAGTTTGAAAGTATGTAGTACAAATGTGACACGTATTCGTCAGCATATCTCTATTAAAAAAATAAATATAATATAGTCCTTTTAGAAGTAAAAGTCACTAACTGCAATATTGGACTAAATGTGTTATGAGTATAAACATTCATATTTTTCTATCTCTATTCCAGGTAAAAATCAGTAAATGAATATTCCGTGTCCATTTATAGTTATTTAGTGGAAAAACTCATAATTTGAACATTTTCAATAATTTAAATATCACATTTTGAATGTTTAAACCTCATTATTTTAAAACTACATCAATGTTACTTAGTGAGTATAACCTCTATAAGTCTATAGGGACGATGTATGATAAAATAGTGGTCTGTACCCGACGTTGTCCGGGTAACAGATTTTATTTAAAAAATGTGACAGGAAGTTGCCATTATTTAGCAAAACCTCAAAAACAATTACAATGTTTCCATTAAATCCCGGCAGGTGGATGGGATGCCGGGAGAGAGTGGCGAATGGCTACAATTAATATATTCTTCAAAGTTGTAAAATGCAATTAGAAATGCTTGTTTCAGTTCTGTTATTTTATTTACGAATGTATTTTATTTTCGGAAAACAACCTAATATTAGATAACATCATAATCAAGATTCTATAAGATATAAAGAAGAACAAATGTCGAGTATAAAAGGGAAGGCAGCAATACTAAAAAACAATGGATTTAGTGATCGAGGCTTAATAATTTATAATGTATTGAATTCGAGATTTTATAGGTAACACAACTAGTAAATTTATACGAAGTGTGATTTTGGAAGAGATAGATACATAAAATCTAGATTTAGTAGGTACATTTTAAATTAGTAATCCTTAGTGACTGCGTTAGGGCCCATCCATTTGCAGGACCGTGTTACTGTATCCGCCATTTGAGGGGTATAGCCACCAATATTTATAGAGGTATATAGTTCCTGGTTATATTTTCTGGATGCGTGTCCGTAAAATAATTAACACTTTATTCTAACCACACTTATTTATTATAAAAATTCAACCCCCTCCCCCTATAACTAATCTGTCTACATTTGAAATTTAATTTTACTACATTGATTGTCCTGAAGAAGGGAGCGTCGCTCCCGAAACGCGTTGAATTATTACAATAAAATTGAAGCGTGGTTAAAACAGTGTTATTTTTTTTTTTTAATTTTAAGAAAAAATTCTTTAATTTTGTTTCAATTTATCGAGATTTCATTATTTTTAAAATGATAAGTTTATTGATAATTTTTATAATATTTTAAATGAAAGGTAAATAAAAAAGATAACTTGATAAACTATGTCAATAATATATAAATAATAAATACATTTATTTAATAGAAATTGAATTACAAATACTATAACTATCACCTCTGATAGGTTCAACCTTGTCCTGGTTGCTTCGTTACTATTTTGTGTGCGTCAAAGTAGTCAAAATGATTTTGAAATATATTTTACATTAGATGTTACATAGAATGTAATCAATCTGAAAAATGAACATTAGATAATAATGTGTACATAACTCAAAATTTGGTAAAAAAAATACTGCCTATAAATATATTGTTGAGAATTCGAACTTGGAAAGATTGGTGGAACGAATCAGACCTCACCAACAGGATGAACCGACCTGCTTCAAACATAGATCCCTCCAGAGATGCCAGGGGCTGGAATAGATGGCGAAAAAAATCATCCGTGGCGCCACCCACCATAATTAGCCACAGTTCCATGATCACGACTACTTCCATTGCGAAGAAGAAAAATAACGTACTTGCTCAGGAAGTGAGGCCTGGGTATTAATATAATTATTCATGTTCATTTGAAAACAATGGGCAAGAATAGACAAACATGTAATATTTAAATAAGATGTAGACACTTCCTGAAGTAGGTACGTTCAAGAGATATGCACATTGTGCGCCTGTTGTATGCAATTTCATCAACATCTCCACGTATGCATATCTAAGGGCCGCGCCGGTTGAATCCACTTGGTTTACAGTAATCTTTCGTTTAAAGCTAGATTTTTACGAAAACGGATCGTTTGATTGGTGGAAAACGCAAAATCTATGCTTTAAACGAAAGATATATTATATAAGCCAAGTTGATACAACCTGCCGTAAATACATCGGTATTAAGCGACTTTTTATTTGAATACAGAGTTCAATCCGCAGTTGCACAAATGATATATTTAAATTTTAGTTTCCTCGCAAATAAAATTAAAGTTATTGAGTTTTGGCAAAAATCTAGACTAGCGCAAATTTAATCAAGAATAAACCGTGTAGACAACCGTGTAGGGGTCTTATAATTTTATCTACAAGTTGTTTATTATGGCGCCATAAAGAGAGAGTGGCCCTGGAAAACTTGGCAAGACCAGGTTAATCTGCATGCAAATATTTATGAATGTGAATGAAGCGAGATTTCTATGTCAGGACAGAAAAGTGTATCCTCTCCATCCCGCAGGGAAATGGCGTTATGGTAAGTAAGTCTTATATATCACTAAAGGTATCAATCCGATATTTGTGATGTTTAGATATATATTAATTAAAAATAATAATAATAATAAGATCGAGGCAACAATACATCTGTTGTATGTGAAAATTTATGGGTAGTGTTATGTTCATACCTGCCAAAGACGGTTTACCAAATTCCGTTACGGAGATGTTAGCCTCGATGAAGGTTCTCAATCTGGACTGCTCTGGACGATCTGGGATGCTGAGCTCGATGATGATGGTTTTGCGGTGCGTATTGGAGAAACAATAATAATTTATACAAAGCCCTTTACGTAGAAAAAAACATCTTACGGTGCTTTACACAACATCTGTTGTCCTACACTAGTATTTAAAAATATATATTTTTGCGAACTTATGGATATGATTTTTCATATCATAAATGCATTTGTGGTGTCACATATGGGATACTAGATAATAATATTTATGCGAAATTTTAGCTGCATTAGTTGCAATCTATTCTAGATGCGGCAGATAATAAATGGAACGTCAAAATTCTCGTGATACATGGTATCACTTTTCCGTGAACTATTTCACCACTCCGAAAGAGTAGAATTAAAATTGTGTTGGTTGATGTACAAGACGACCCATCTCATGGCGTCCTGTATCTTCAAGAGCTCTGCATTCCAGATAACCTGAGCAATTTAAGTAAGCTTACTAATTTAGCTGCAAAAGGAATGTAAAATTGATCGGTCATTGCCAGAAGACAAATTTTATTGTTTTTGCTGTATTATATTTGTTGTATTTGCTGTAACAGATATAAAAGCGTGGATCTGTAAGCGTCATTACCCTCCGTAATACGGAAGAGTAAATCAGAGACTTTAAACTAAAAAATACACAGAACGCACTCTTACGTAAAAGGCCCTCGAAGGGAAATGTTTAATTAATATATATATATATTATATATTAATTAATATATAATAAATAATATATATAATGATAATAATAAATAAATAAAGTAATAATTAAATTAATTATAATAAATAAATAATTTTAAATTTTCTTTTTTAAATAGAGATGCTAGCACGGAATACATGTCACATCAATATTCTTACTATTTTCAAACTAAGCTAAACGCTTGTGCAATGAAAATAGGACTTACTTGCTGGTCTGGAGTGAGGTTCGAACCCGTGACCTTTGGATCACGAGGCGAGAGTCCTAACCGCAAGACAATCAAGCTACTCATTATTTAATATTCTTATCATTATCTCTAATACAAACGGATATCAGTGACCTCACACAAAAATTAAAATAAAACAAATTACTACGTATTTTTAATTATGCTAAATAAAACTGGTAAAGCATTTCACCAAATTTGTAGTTTTTCACTTCCGGGCCGAAATGTCAGAATCCAATATTCATGAGAACTTAAAAAGGTAGGCATATTCAAAGAAAGTATCGAATGTTCATTCATGGCCCGGGAGGCAAAACATGTCAATGAAAGAGGCAAAAAATTCAGGCCTGAGTGGCGCATATTATTGGTGACTGATGACAAGTGGATGCTAATTCCGAAACCTATTAGGGTTTACATAAATCGGGGCTGTCACAGGGCGGCCCCGAGCCGACAAATAATATTCCTAGTCGTAGACCTTAAATGCATTAGTAGAAATGTTTTTTTACGTATTATAATAAATAAAGATTTTTATTTGTTATTTTTTACACATGAATCAGAAATAATGTTGACATTTTCACCAATAATGAAATAATCTCATGTTTTGGGGAAAATATTAAATATAAAAAGGTATTCTTTACCTGTTCATATTTAGCAAAATTTTAAAGCCTTTATTGTATTAAGTCAAGTAATATTTATTAATAGCATAATTAAATGCATTTAATTCTGCTTCGTTGCGTTTAAATGGTTGCTTATTTCTGAAACTTTATTAAAGAAACTTGTAGCTTTTAAATTGTGGGTCCATATATGAATGATAAAATTCAGTTGTAGAATAAGAAATTGCAAAAATGAGGATATAGAAATAAAAATCGTAACAATTAATATAAAAAAAACAATATATTATTGATGCATATAGATTTAATTTTAGAGATTATTTATTATATAAATAAATAAAGAAATTGAAGTTGTCGGAATTTCAGTGCTTTTTCTTTTTTTGTTCACCCGAACCAGAACAGCTTCATTCTGATTATCCAGCTCATTTAGAGGTACAATAGCTTAGACAATCGACTGAACTTTTCTTCAAGCAACTGAATAAAATACGAATAGCTTGAAATACGCTCGCTTACAATTTCAACTAAAATTTATGTAATTCTATAATTACAAAAATAAACGATAAAGCAGACTTCCACGTGCTGGTAAATAAATAGGATAAAAACCCTCACGAATCTTGGTGCCACATGCCACCAGCCAACTGCGCTCAATTACTTTAAAATTTTTTCGATTATGTTAAGTACACAAAACAAAACGTCGCTTGATGAGTGGAAGGGTGCTGGGTGGTGTAAAAACATCCAAATAAAATGACTTCTTTACACATTTTTACGAAGATCCTCGTTTACTGTTGTTTTTGTTGGCATCGCTGCGGGGAGCACCGAGGCGGCGCGGCGCACCGCACACCGCACACCACACACCGCACACCGCACACGTGTTGGGCGAGGGCGAAGGCGGTCTGCAATCGGATATATGAGAGATGGCTGAAGACTAATTCAAGAAGCGTGTGATTCCTCGTTACCCAGTTTTGGTACTTTGGTCGGTGGTCGGGCACTCAAAGGACACTGAAATTTACTACTGGCGCTCGCATAAATAATTAAGTTTTTATAAGATTAATAAAAAATATAATTTATATAAATATTATTGTTAAAATTTCACCTAAAGAGGGCTTCGTATAAAACTACACTTGTTAAATTTTGTCTACTGAGGCAAGACTAGCGTACATTGGGATTCTGGTTCCAACACTGACGTACGGAAGTAAAGCCTGGAGCTGGCAAAAGAGCAACGAAAGTAGACTGGATGCGGTAGAGATGAGATCACTTCGACGTATGTGTAGCAAATCTATTTATGATAGAGTAAATAATGAAGATGTTAGGAAAGAATATAAAGCTGATCTTAGCATAGTGATAGAATGAAAAAGGGTCTCTCAGATGGTTTGGGCATGTTGAGCGAATGAACGAGGAAAGAATGGTAAGAAAATATATGACTCAAGTGTTGACGGCACCAGAAAGAGAGGACGACCGCAGAAGACGAGGCATGACCAGATTAATCAAATAATGGGGGATGGTCTTGTTAGGAGTCTCAACAATCGTTGAGCTTGTATGCAAAGATTTATGAATGTGAATCAGATGAGATTTGTGTATCAGGACAGAAAAGTGTGGCGCTCTATCCTCTCTGCCTACCGCCGCGGAGAAATGGCGTGGTGGTAAGTAAGAAAGTTAAAATTTTAAATTGTCATAAGTTCGGAAATGATTTTTAAAAAAGGTTCGTTTTAGTCTCTTTTTAAACAATGTTTCTGATACACTAAAATAATCCGTATTGCAGAGGGTAGTGCATTCCACGCCTTTGGGCCTGCCACTGTGATACGCTATATTGTTTCGAATAATGTCGTAGAAATTCCAGTTCAATACAGCATATTTCAAAGTTATTTTATCGTTTCGCTAATTTGCTGCTGGAAAGTTACTGAGCTTTGCTGTCAGATGTTTATTTATTTAAATATGTGAAATCATATTTTTTGTACAGGATGAAGAACGCTTAACGGATTATGTAAATCCCTTTAAAACATTTTTTATTTTAAATTACACAGTTAGTCCACGCCCATTCTCGAAGTATTTATTTATTTATTTATTTAATGTTTATGGAAGACCAACAGCACAAAAAAAAGCATAGAAAACATTGATACAATATAGATGGCCAATTACAGGTCTCCACATTTAGAAATATTTCAGTAATGATAAATCTTTTAATAGATCTCAAAATTCCTTATAAAATGTCAATTACGATAATTTTTCTGTTTTTGACTCTTTTTCTTCTTTAATATCTTTTAATAGATCTCAAAATTCCAAATAAAATGTCAATTACGATAATTTTTCTGTTTTTGACTCTTTTTCTTCTTTAATATCTTTTAATAGATCTCAAAATTCCAAATAAAATGTCAATTACGATAATTTTTCTGTTTTTGACTCTTTTTCTTCTTTAATATCTTTTAATAGATCTCAAAATTCCAAATAAAATGTCAATTACGATAATTTTTCTGTTTTTGACTCTTTTTCTTCTTTAATATCTTTCAATAGATCTCAAAATTCCAAATAAAATGTCAATTACGATAATTTTTCTGTTTTTGACAAAATACTATTGGGCCCTCAGATACAGATAATAAATACGCCTCGTCAATTTGCTGAAGATTTGAGAGTCGTCCAACAGACGAATAATTTAATCTTATTTTCATAGCATAAGCAGTTTACTTTGAAAAAATAAAGAATATTGATGTGAGATGCATTCCTTGTATCTTTATTTGAAAAAACATACCTACATGCATTCGATTAAGGCTGGACATTCACTGCAAATGCATATTTCGGTGTTTTTTTACGAAAATGTGGGTTTTTATTATTCATTTATATCAGAATGTATACTTTAGACTGCAATTTTTTAGGACAATAACTTAGATAGAACTTTGTTATTATATAAAAGTAATAAACTGGACATTATTTACAATAATTAATGAAATATAAGCATTAATCGACAGGCCGCGGAAAAAAAATCGTTTTTAGTGTCCTAGGTGGCGCTATTTTTTTATGAATATTTATATGTATGCATAATATTTTTTTATATGTATAAAGTATACTTCATTATTTAGAAATTTTACTAAGAAAATCAATAAATATTCAATATTAATAATAATCCATATTAATAGTTTTAAATTTGCAATTTTTTGTTGATTTTAAAACGCTTTTTATTTCTATAAAGAGATGATTTTAAACAGTATATTCTATTTATTCCCGTATTTTATATATATATATAAAAACACCATAATTGATATTTAAAAATAAAAATTCCGAAGTATGAAATGTGTTAAATGATGTAATTACAAAACAGAATGCCGTCGGCAACTGCGTCATTTATTGGCGCATCTCATACTTTGGCATTTTTATTTTTAATTAATAATTAATATATTGTTATAAGAAAAACTAACTTTTATTAAGTGAGCAATGCCTCAAAATACGAGAATAAATAAAGTGTATTATTTAAAATCATTTCTTTATATAAATAAAAAGGGTTTAAAAAATTTCTTGCAAATTTAAAACATTATAACTTTATTAATATTGAATTTTTTTTGATTTCCTTAGTAAAATTTCTAGATAATGAAGTTAAATTTATACCTATAAAAAAATGTTATGCGTACATATTCATTAAAAATTAGCGCCGTCTAGGACACTAAAAACGATTTTTTGGCCGCGGCCTGTCGATTAATGCTTATATTTTATTAATTATTATAAATAATGTCCAGTTTATTACTTTTATTTAATAACAAATCTAAAAAATTGCAGCCTAGAGGATACATTCTGATATAAATGAATAATAAAAACCCACATTTTCGTAACAAATCGCCGAAATATGCATAATTTAAGGCGGCACATTCGCCTTAAATTAAGTATTTGTTTTCTTGTGTGTAAGATCAAAAATATATATTTAATATTAAAAAAGAATGTATCTTTATTATGTGTAACTTACTTTTTAGGGGTTAAAATAAATATTGTCACATTATTTGATTGCCCAAATAACTATCAATATGAATTTAATTGGATAAAATAAAACAGTTGAGCAGAAACGCTTCGTGGGCGCATCGGGATGTAATGTAAATGTTTTGTTTTTACGATCTCTATCAAGTTATGGGGAACCAGAACCAAAGTCCTCACAAATTTTAGTTCACACGTGGCAAATAAAACGAGCTAAAACATAAAAAGGGCAAAACCTTCCATTACTGTAAATATTCGAGGCAGATACCATTTTCATTCGTTGGCATTTTTAGCTTTGCGTTGAGAACAAGTTGACGAAAACAGGATCACAGCTGAGATCTACATTCCATTCAAAGCGGGAATGGTTGGAGATAGAGACATCTAGCGGACGCGACTAACGCGGGAAAACCTCGGAAGGATTTTGCATTTTCATTCGATTGTGGGTGAAAACTGTAAACATAAGCTTTCGAGTTTTGGTTAAAGCATATATTATTTATATTCAATAAGTAATATGCTGGTAAATAAATTCGTGTGATTGTAGACGTTTGGCAGAGAAAGCCGAAGCGGTGAGAAGCGTTTGGCGCGTAAAGTTTGGCGGGAAATATGTGAAGCGACGCTTTGGTTGGCGCCATTACACTGTTTGGGAGTTTGAACAGCATATTACCACATATTATTAAAGTAATTTTGAATACTGATGCGACTATACCGGAATTTAGTAAGAAAATTTATTCGTAGGTAATATTTTATTCAAATTGTACAAATTGTCTACATATTATGTTATTTAACTTACGCACATTAAAAAAAATATTTAATAAATTATATAGATGGTAACCAACTATATAATAAAATACCTCAATGTCTTTCTCTATATTAGGATACGTTGGAAAATTTAAAAAAGAAACAAATAAATAATGTCACAGAGAAGAGTTAATTTATTTAGAAATACACAAATTAGGCCGGTATTCGAGCTTTTTGTTCTGTATTTTTCATAACCAATTCCATTATTTTGTCAGAAATTAGAAAATTATGACATTGCAATGCTGCTGTAGATAATTAAATAAACCGTCGCTATTCTATTGTACTTTGAATAGAAAAACGGTACTAAATCAGATTGGTTGAATCAAGGACAGCTTGACATTTTTCTATTTTTTCAGTAACAGCAAAATAACTTTGTGGCAACATTATTTATATTAATAAAAGAAAATACTTTGTATAATACCACTATTTATTGAACGTACAGACATTAATAAAAATAAAAATGAATATGTGGGTGCTGAATAACTAATTAGAAATTTATGTGAAAACAAATTTAAAAGATAACTATTTGCAAAAAGAATTTAGTTATTTATAACACTTTTTTAAATTTCTAATTTATTTAAGTAGATATATTCCTATGTTATTTGTATATAATTTTCACAAGGCTGAACATCAAATAATGAACGGTTTCCAAAAGTTGATTCGAAAGTTCAAAATAGTTATTGCTATTTAAATATCTTAAGTTGCTCTTTAATTCTAATATCAAAATGTCTACATCTTTTACCTATGTAAAAATGATTGCAAGCATTGTATATTAATTTATGTAGCTAGTAAATTCTAATAAACTTTTTCTTATACTTTTTGTTTAACATATTATCTATTAATTTAGTATTATAAACATTATTTTGATTTATTTTTGTTTTGTTTGATAATTATTTTATAATACATATATAGTTTGATTATAGATATAAAATATAATACATATATTTTATAATACAAATATAGTTTGATAATAATTATATGACAATTAGTTTGATAATCTTCAATTCAATGTTGAATTTATTTGAATGAATGAAGTTATTTGCAGATGTGGAAGCATTGACTGATCTTCTAAGCATATTATGAAAAGCTGATAATTTTTTTGGGAAACGAACGATTAGACGATGTATAACTATGACAGTATGTAATTTTATTGTTGTTTTATTGCATCTGTTAGAGCACCATCTAGTGGGTGGCGCTCGAGTGATTTGCGGAGTCGTGGGAAGGCGCCATCTGGCGCTTTTTGAACATTATTTAATGTAATCAGAATTTTATGACTAGTGTGACAAAGGAAAGAATCCACTTCGGATCCGAGAAAGGATCCCTCGCTCGGATCCGAAGGGGATTCTTCGTGAACAGTGAATTCATTTCATGTGAAAGTGTAACAAAGAGAAGTACAATACTTCTCTTCAGATTCGAGGACAGATCCGAGGATGTAATCAAGGAGAATCATCTCCTACATTGTAGCTATTCAGATCAGATCCGTTCAAGGATTCAACGATATTACTTGCGCCATAAAAGGTAGGAAATAAATGCGTGTCCAGAAAAGAAATTAAAAAAAATGAACTAAGGCATCCATTACATTGTAAAGAACAAACAATACGTCATATCATGAAATGTTTAAGTGCAGCCATTCCTCGGTAAGAAATTATTTATTCGCCCGCAGCATTTCTCTATTCCCATCTTCTGCACTTGTCTTGTTGCAATGCATGCGGTTTCCAGTACAGATTTCATTCACAAAAAATATGAAGCCATAAAGATTAACCGAGTACTGTTTTCCATTGGTTGTGGTACTTGCGCTGGTTTATGGTCTGCCCTTATTACAGAGTGAATGGACTAGACGATGGGCGACTCGCGGCCAAGGAGACAAAGTTGGTTCATCATTTTTATTGCCCGCACTCGCGTTTATTTGCCGATGTACATACTCAGGGTGCGACATAGATCGGAGCAAACCAGAGCACTGGTACTACTCCGGTCGTGGAATTCTCGCAGATATAGCACAGATTCGTGAGAATCTAGCAAATGCAGCATCGATTCGTCACATCATCTCAATTTAAGTTGCAGCCTCTGTTATTTTTTCAATTATTACGAAATATAGTACCATAATAAATATAGTAAAGTAAATTAAATTAAAAATTCGTTATATGTAAAAGTAAATCTCTTCATACTTTTATACTATATAAAAGAATGAAGAAATTTACAAATACATATTACGAATTACTGAATTTACCCTGCTATTTATAAAAAATACTAATGAGAGCTTGTGATGCCCTTGGTAGATAGTAGGGCATCGCGGGGCCTTGATACATTTAATAATAATTTAGTATAGCTCCTGGTCCGGCACCAGAGTTAGACATCCCATGGGGTGTGTGTTGAATATATAAGGCGAAGCAAATCTATAATACAAATCATTCCATTGCAAATCAATGTAAATCATATTCTTTTCACGGCTAACGATGTAAGATGACCCTAATGGGGTGACCCGTCAAAATTACGTCGTGGTAAATAATATTAAATAATATAAATTTCATTGCAATGAATAAAGTCATTTGCCGTATGATGTTAGTGAAAATAGTTGTATGGCTCGGGTGGCAACGGCTGAGGTCGACAGATACGCTGTAGCTATAAAAGGATCGCGGAATAAAATATTATACCTTCTTGAAATATTATAAAATAATGTATTCTATACAATATTAATACTCTGCCTGTGCTAACTATACATTTAACTAAAATATATATTATTAACTGGAAATAATTATTCTGTGAAAATTGCGCTTTTGAATGCAAAATTACCTAAAAAAATATTAACTAAAATATTTCTAATTTGCTGTTGAATATTACCTATAAAGATATTGACTAAAACTTTTGCTTTAAATGGAATATTAACTACTTCTCTCATCAAATATTATTCTGCAGCAAATATTCAATGAAATTATAGGAACTAAAATATTTCTAACCTCTTGTGTTCGCATACGAAATTGATAATACCTAATGCCCTTTGCATTTACTAAATGTATTACCTAAATAACCACAGCTATACCATCCTGTCCGTCAGGGACGAAACATAAAACACCGTTATACTCCTAAAAGTGCTACCTCTTACGCGACAAAAATACCTATTGCAGTCGGGCTATGAATATGAACTATTTCCGCCTCATAATGGCGCCTGGAACCAATACTAAAACCTCACTAGAAATAATAAATGCGACTAAATCTCGATAAATACAATATATACTATTCGTAATACGTCGTTGAATTGGCACATGATTCGTCTAATGGATGAAGGACCCCGTTGTGTATCGTAATAACTTCAAATTCTTTTATAGGAGCAGTGTGGAAACAATTGAATAATATTACGTAATAAAATCATCTAACGAACCTAATAATCTATACATTTATGTTACAATAAAATACGTTCACCAGAAGAATTCGTGTATTAGAAATAAAACATTTCCGTTTGGAAACAACCCAATAAAATCAATCGAACGGCATAAAGAGGAGAAATTCACATATTAAATAAAACTGAAACTAATAATTTTAAACACTTTATATTAACATATTCTTACCTTGAATGGTGTCGTCTTAGACGTGTATGAACCTGTTCATATTAATTCCTGGGGAAAATAATACATATATTTGCTATCTACGAAATAAGACATTTTTGAAATGAAACTTCTTTATAAATAAGTAGATAAGGTCTCGGGGATGGCCCGCTCGAAAGGACTCCACAACAGCCCGCGAGTCCATATGAAACAACAGTTTCCTTGAATGCCAAGTTTTGATCTTTTTAATCCCTCAGCATCTCTGCTGAGAGGGGTAGAGACCCCGCGCCCGCCTAAACCCGGTGGCCGACTTCCTAAGTGACTAAACGGCCCCCCTTGTTCCTCCGGAACTTACTGCATCCCGAGACTCTATCTCTTCTTTACGAGATGTGATCCCGTGACGCCCTTCTTTTAGGCTTATAATTGAGAAGGCCGTACTCTTTTGGTACGAGTTTCTGATGATGTGTGTTGTCTTGAGGCGCCTTTCTTTTAGGCCGGTGTGTGAAGAATCATGTACTCTTTTGGTACGAATTGATGACGACATTAGCCTCCTTTGCGGGCATAGTCAGCGATGTTACAAATTATTGTGCAATCTCATTATGCCTTTTCAGAGCGGCGTCCCACGATTCTGCATCTTGCATCATTTACTTTGGACAAATGTTAGAGTGTTAGTAACATATTTATAATATCCCAGCTATTCCATATGAGTGAATGATTTTTATATTTATTCTGGCCCTGTCTTTCTTACAGAGGACGAAATAGAAGTTAACGTTTTATATCAAGGTTTTACAGCATTCAAGCATGGAAATCCTTCCAAAGACATAGGGAACCTTTTTGTTGGTTTAAGTAGTTTGCGCCAGATGAGGTTAGGTGGTCGGTTTATTGACGACCCCGAGCAACAAGGAGGACCCCGCCTTTAAGGGGCCCTGCAGGGGTTTGTGCGGGTTCCACGCCCAAGTGCCGGCAATCATCCACCCCTCAGCCAGCTAGGCTAACACAAACCAGATATCCCCAATCTTTAGTTAGACTTCCCCATTCTGTCCTTTACTCGTCATTCTGAAGCTACTTGTTAAGCTAGATGTACCGAGGTACTCAAACCATAAAGAGTTAACTGAAGACCGGATTGCGCAATACTTATGCAATACAGTAATTATTATAATGCTACTAAGTAATTCATATAGAATTACGTGTATTCAATTATTTGTAAAAATAGTTTGAAAATCCCCATACTTTAAAATATATTCGTTCGGAAGAATTTCTCGTACGATTTGGATTGATATCTGGTTATGCAATACATAACGCGTCGACAATATTATGAATCTATTACGCACTGCTTATAGAGCTCCGTAAAATCAATTGTTAATACAAATGGTATGAAAATCCCCAAGCATCAAAATATATTCGTTTGGGAGATATTCCCGTACGAATTGAGCCAAGATCACACAAGAAATCGTGATATTAATTATACATTATTGCTCCGATTTTAAATCTTCCCAAAATAAATACATTTCAATAGTGAAAATAATTAATCGATAGATAATATAAATGTGTTCCTTAGCTGTTACACAGTGGCGGTATGATCCTCTCTGGTACTGATGAATGGTAGATTCCTCCATACGTCCGGGCAGCAACTCCGTCCGCAAATGCTGTTCTGGAACTCAGGGCTCCGTCGGTAGTCTGTTGGGCAGCGCTCCCGCTCGCAAGTCTGGTCTCGAACTGAAGGGGCTGAGTACATCATGTTCGCTCCTTTTATAGTAACGATTTCACCATACCTCTGAAATCCACGCTAGTGCAGTGACTCATCCTATGCGCGATGACCTCACCGCCGGCGCTCGCCATTGGCCGGATTCAGCCATCCGGACGGTCGCCTCCGGCTCAACCCGTCGAAGGCAAAGCGCGCCTGTGATTGGTCCGTTTCGTTAAGATAATGGTAAAGCACTCGCTACACGCGAGACTTGCTGTTCCTATTCATAAATAATAAAGGCTCGTTCGCACCTACTCACAAGATCGAGTCTATTAGGATTGGCAAACAATATTAATTTAACACAGAATTATATCTATGGTATAATAAAGATCCAAGAAAATATTACTTGTATAGCTGAATATTCAATATTTTGTTAGCCTCTTGTAATACATAGAATCTTGAGAAATATATCAGGCTTTTACTTTTAAACGATTCAAACCAGAAGAAATATATTTTTGATGTCCATACTTGGCTTTTTTGAATATTATTATTTTAAGATTTTCTAAATTTATTAAATCTATCTCTATGTCGACCATCACAGCCTTTTGACCTGTTGAAGCGTAAAAAAATATATAAAAAAAAGACAAAACGTAAAAAACTATTTGTCAAAGAAAGAGTTTTGACTAAATCATGAAAGTTTTCAATAATGGATTGATGAACTGAAAAGATCACTAAATTTAATATTAAGGGATGAAACACAAAGGAGTTTTGCCTCGACTCGGCATTGGAGAAGAGAGACGTAAGGTTTCAAGACTGATCTAGGAGACTTTCCGGGTTTTCTCAGGGACATAATATGTTGCAGCAAAACTGGGCAATTAATCGCAGAAGAGGCAAATTCGTGTAGTAATATTAAAGAAGTGAGTAATATTAAAGAAAAGAGAAAGAAGAAAAAAGAAAGAAAAGAGAAAGAAGAAAAAAGAAAGAAAAGCGAAATTTTTATTGTTTGCGTGAGTGCGATAGGTAATGATTGCAATCAAATAATTAAATAAACATAACACATTTATTTATAAATAGTCAATATAGGTACCTACCTACATTGAAAAAATATATAAAAACTAACATAAGTTCACTGCGACGTTCCACTGTTACATCATGCCCGCGTCAGCCCCTGGTTTAAGTCAAATATCTAAATGGCATTTGTCTGTCGATCGATTGTCGCACAATCGCTCCTAGGTATAGACCACGAGGGGGTGAGCCTCGCCCGCCAAGCCCCTGGTAAAAACGGCTTAATGGTGCAGCCTTAGGGTGAGCGGGCCGCAGGCATCTGATAAGTTGTATTCATTTTATTCGCTGTTTACATTTTTTCCTATTGAAACGGATTGAGTAATTCATAATTTTACTAGATTTTGAATACCTTAAACTAATTATAATATATTCAAACCTTTCATTATTACTTTTATTGTCTTAATAATCATTTAATTTATACAGATTATCAACAGACCGTTACTGATCCTGATAGACAGATTCTATCATAACATAAATGTCCGAAGTAAAAATATTTTACATAAATTAGGAAAATAATATGTTACAGAATTCACTTTAACATTTGAGATAATGCATAAAATTAAATAAAATGTTGGCTTTAAATCATTAATTCACGAATTCCAGGGTCAATGTGAAAATAAAATGACAAAAAATTATGATAAATATAGAATCGAAGTACGCAATTTCATAAAATATTAAAACATAGTTTTATTAATAAAATCGTTAATATATTTAATAAATTTGCTGAAATCATTGGTATTCATGTGCTTGTTACATCAAATATTATTTTATAACTTAAGAAATCTAACTACAAAGTTAGTTAGGTTGATTAGATTAGGTTAGTTAGTGAATTAGTGGTAACCTAACCTAACAAACCTTACATAACCAACCAAATAGTAAAGTAGATTGGAAAATACATTTTCATTAGAAATGTACTTCCACTGTAACATATATGTATAATAATTGTATTAATGGTAATATAAGAAGAGAATCCTTTCGGCACACTAATTTTGTCTTGAAAGTATTCTTTGTCCCTCCTTGTCGACCGATAAACGTTCAGTTTCCCGATCCATCGCTATGCTTTTGACAATCACCGCTGGTAACTGGTACACCGATCTCGATAAAGCGGAAGAGTGTGCAAGTGGTCTGGCTGCATCAATCCGAGCGTGGCTGCAGAAGGGCTCTTCTGAGAGACTGTACCAGATATGGAAATAAGGAGTCTGCGGATACATCACCTAAGGGGACGGTTTGTTAATGACATCTTGATTTTGTAGATTTCACTTACATAGAAAATGACATTCTCTATTAAAACCACTAGTTTCCCATTTTTTTTTCTAATCATAGGTTTACTTAATATAGATCAATTTATTTAATTTATTTGAATGGAGAAAATGTTGATTGAACATTTGAAATCATATTTGTGTCTTTTGGCATGTCCTAAATCATCGCTGTGCTCCAAATATTTTTTTAATATCTCAAAGTTAGTTGAACGAGTATGCCGAGTTGAATGTTATTTTTTAACTTTTAAGCCCTCAACACACCGCGATAGAAAACACTGGAAAAAGGCTTGACTTCAATTCATATTATTGGAAAGATTTTTTTTTTAAAACGCATTTTATATTGCAAAAATGCTATTCCTTATTTCAATAGCTTTAAAACAATATTAATCTTACAATTACTAATTCAGTATTTAATGTAAAATATTGATAAATACGGGTCTGTCATTCTCTTTATCTCTCTATTGCTCATCTAACGTGAACACCATCATTACCGGACACCTTTATACGCATTAAACATTGATTAAATTCAAAATTAATTATTTTTTGTGGATATCACACAAATTTATTATTTTATAATGATATTCTTATTTACCCCCTTTTTAGGATCCAAACCTAGATTTTATATTGCATGTATATAGGTAATATTTCTGGTTTGCTGGGCTCGGAAGCATGGCTACGGAAAGGTTTATAATAAAGACTTCTAAAAAATTCTGAAATAATATAGTATTTTAAAAATGTTAAATATTGAACTCGCATCAAGAATCCCGACTCTCGGAAGAGATACACACAGGGGGATGAAAGGGTTGCTCACCACACCATGTTCGATCTTCCTAAGAAAACCGCTTCAAAGGATTTCCCATTCCCGCCTACAGTTGTATTCCGTCGGTTCTGCTACTTGGGTTTCTTATCGAATCTATGTAGATCAGAGAAATATATATATATATGTGAAAACGTCCGTAATGATTCACATTAAGTAACTTTAAATCAACTAGCTTTTAAACGGCAGTTCCTTAATAAAAGAACGTTCTAAATATCCAAAATTTCTCGTGAAACTAATATCCACTATTCACCTTTATTTTTATCTAAAATATGACATTTAATGGTGTCAGTTAATGTTACATTCTAATAAATAAAATATTACATTTACTAGTGACAAAGGTAGTACGCATTCAAAAACTGAATATCTAGCAATTTTATCACTCAAATAGAAGAAAGTAAATTCGATATAAACTTGAAGATTTTGGTTGCTGGCTTATCATCAGACCGAACATTGAAAGATTATAATATGGTCAAACATAGTGGGTGTGGATGACATTTTGAATTAGCGAGCAGGACTAAACCAAGCATTTTTTCTGAAAATTTCTTTAAACACCACTGGCTGGATATATAGACGTAAAAAAAGTATGTACGTAGGTATTTACTTTAGGAAGAATATATATTTTTATATCTCGCTACCCATACCTATTTCTTAAATCCTGATATGAGGTGCGACACTTTTTATTACTCTTGTACTTATATCTTAGGAAAAATGTTGAAGACAGTCGTTTCAATAAATATTACTCGAAATATGATGCCAAAAACTACATTTAAAAATAATGTGAAATGATGTGTACCTTTGAACAATAATTTTCTACGTGATAAGTTAGTACACTCGTACATCGAGCCGGGTGTCTGGAATGCAGAAAGCATGCAAATGACACAGTGCAGACAATGCTTTGGTCTTAGTAACACCGTCATTACGGGGCTAACACATTTATCATTTATTTATGTGACCGAAATGAACTGTCACGACACTTCTCTGCTACCTAATCTATTTGTTCCACAAGCGTAAGAGAACGTGTTGGGCTTCCTCGATCAGCAGGCGCGCAGGCCCTGCAGATGTGAGCAGACTACGCTACCGAAGAAGCACTTGTCATGTTTATTTCATTTCCACCACTCTCATTAGTCATTAGTGAATAAACTATTCTTCTTTTCGCGTTTCCAACCCTTGTCTCATACTCACCGCTTTTCCTTCAGGACTTGGCGACTTTCATCTCGTCAAGTCATCCTTGGACATCATCCACTACGTCCGTGTATCAAAACGATCTGGTAAATATTATTTTTTATTTATCAGTACCGCAATTTTTTTTTCATTTTGCCGGTACTTTTCAAACCTTTAAACATAACATTTCATTCCGTTTGCATGACTAAAATTTATATTTTAAACGCTGCATGCGCAGCCGCGCTTGAAGCTTAGTTTGTTTATAATTTATTTTGTAAAGATGCTTTAAGTTTAGCAAAACGGGGAGAATTGCAACGCTTGAATTAATCAAATAACGTCCCTTTTCATTAGACATTTACGAGCATTTAAGTAAGCTCCGCAAAATGACATCCAAACGTTTCTGGAACACAGCTAATGTAAAAGTTTATTTTTATAAGTAAGATTAGTCGAACTTTGTCAGGACGAGGTTTTGCAGAACAAAGTTATTGGTAGCCGTATAATTCGGCAGATAGGAGACTTAGGTCGGGGTTTTCGTATTATACGAATCTGTGTAGGGGAAAAAGAACGAAGACAGATAATTTGATTTACTCAGTCCTCTTCTGTTATCTTCATTCTGTTGTGAGATATTCAATTGAAACATTTTTTTTCAATTTAATTTGTAAATTTTTACCTCGATCCATGTCATTTCTCCTCTGTTAGGTATTCGACTCCAATCTTAGCTTTATAGATATGATATATTTGACAATTTCGTCTTACATTGGAATTACATTTATTTCAATTTTATTTTACAAACATGCTTTCAAGTGTCCCTTTTTTTCATTCTTATTGTTGTGTGTTTGAATGTTTATTATCGCTTGCAACTTTAGCTTCAGGTTATGTGTTCTCATATTGCATCGAAAGTCTGTGATTATTTTGCTTTAATTTGAATTAATGATTTTCTAAACATTTCATATATTTTATTTTATAACTCTGCTCAATTTTCTTTTTTTTAAAAAATGTTCTGTTTTTGTTTCTTTACATCAATCTGTCATGTCCGCGGTTTTAATAATGCCTGATGATAATAATAATTTATCAATAATTGTGTATGCCTATACTCTTGTTCGATTTAAATTTGTTTTGTCGAAGTAGCGCAGGCGCCAAATATGATAAGATTTGATAAGTTTAATGTCAGAACGCGGACGTTAATCAGGCGTTGGAAACTTTTGATTCTTTAGGTATTAAGGACTTCCGCTGTCGGGCGGGGGAGGGCGGGGAACCCATCCCCGGCGGCCGAAGTTGGCCGCAACTTTAGGTTTGCCGCTAACATAGTTTGGAAACATATCTTTGGCTGATACAAATACGGTATTTGGAAGCCGCGAAGACATTCTCGAGAACAGCTACCCGGCACCTTCCATTGAAACTTCAACTCGAATTCGCGAACAGGTTTAACTTGTAATGTGTCGACTTCGAACAATCAACTTGTTTAATGATCTTGAATGCGACGTTATTAAATAGTATTCATTCTTGAAAATTAACTTAGGTGTTAAGTCATGAAATTTAAATTTAAACATTAGACCATCGATCCAGAACTGGAGCATCTTAAAGAATCAATTTCATAAAATAAAAATTTAGAAACTTTTGAAGTTAGGCCTAGTTAACACTCCAATCGAATATCGTAAAAACATAAACTCGCAATAACATTTAGTCATTGACATAAATTAGGTTTCCTTCTAGATCGCCAAAATTATAAACAATAAATAACTCACGCAAATTTCTTGGTACACGCTGTGGTTCCATAACTGGTTCCACTGCGTTTGACTCCGAGCTTGTAAATTTTGAAACAATAATTATAAAAAATTCAAACTAAATACTTTTAAAAAATGTATGTAATGTATGTTTCAGTTAATAGTTAAGAAGCGCTTCATTACAAAAATAGGTTTTATTTGAAGGTATGCGTAGTGGTATGAAATTTAAAAAAAAAAAAAAAAGGTTTTTTGTAAAAAAAAACGAGCGAGCCTTACAGTAGTCACATATGATGTGTAACATTTGACATCTCACAATTAAAAATATCAATTGAGCACCATCAGAAATTAACAACAGAAATTAACATGAAAAAGCTAATACCTATATATTTTATGACGTGAGGTTCTGATGCTTCCATCAGAACTCCTCGTCACCACCAGTTTTGCTCAGTCGGAGAAGAATAGGACTTACTTCTACATTTCAAACTCAGGGTATTTCTGGTGTCGTGTAAGCTGCACTTCAGTTGTCTCTCATTTAAACATATTTAAAGTTGCAACAGTTCAATGACAAGGGTTATACAACGAAACATTCTTTAGTTAACATGTGAATTTATTCAAATAAATTTAATCAAAAATTAATGGTGCCACAGAAGGTGACAATTTTCCATAAAATATTTTGTGAATTTTGCATATAGAAATCTTTTTTTGTACAATAAATAGAGTTGAATAATTTAATTTACCGCGCCTCGACATCATCGCTAGCGGCCGCATTAAACAAGGATGGAAAAGACAATCGAAACTAAATTCTTTTATACTACTAGCGGGGACGGCAGCGCTGGTGTCGGAATGCCGGCAATCACATTCTGTAGATTCAATTAACATCAGGTCAAACTTTCTAAACCAGATTCAAAAAACAATGAAGCTACAATAGGCTGTGCGAATACATTCGCTTGGTGACATTGATTTCAGATAGCATGTCACAACTTCTGGCACAAAACACCGCTTCCGCATGTAGTTAGCAATGTTCTTTTAAAAACGGCACGACCACTGATGCACTCGTTCTATTCAATTTTCGGAGCCAGATAAACTCCCAGCTCGCTCCAGGCGTGACGTGAAGTTAATGATTAAAAAAATTTGGAATACCAAGCATGTCGCGGTCTTCATTTTACTGGCCTTGCATCTGAAGCAGGATTGCTCCCTTATGGGTCCAGAGAACAACCACGCCCCGAGGCTTTGGGCTGCCGATGCAGATGACTTCCGGAACATCATCTCTCAGCTGCCCCCCAGGCGTTGCAAGGGATGCATCTTTCACTCAACGACGCGTCATCTTGCCATGGCGCGAAACGCTGGCGTGGAAGGACCCTATGTACGAAAGACATTATTAAACAAACAATCATGTTATTTCACAAGTTATCTTTATGCCACTTCAAATTGCGTCTCTCGGAATGAGCTTACCTCTTAACACGAGGGTTCACAGAAAGGCTCACATCTCTTGCGTGCGGATGTGTCAGATTTCGAATGCGCCATTTTGAAATACCGTCCCCGACGTTTGCTACTGCCGTGAAATTATCTGCAGTAGACCAAAGACATTTATCTTTTCCCATAGAGTATTCGCGGTACCTACGCGGATTAAAATCAATTTTGGTGCAGATATTTGGTTCGGGGATCGATAAATTCATTACTTTTAGATGTTTCGCGAAGAAGTGTGACGAACAGAGGTTGCTACGTCACAATTTATTAATTAGTAAATACAAGTAAAAAAAATGTATGTGCATTTATTTATTATTGAATTTTGTCGCACTAGATAGGTACCGTATATCTATATACGCATTTTGTTTAAAGACGTGTTTGGTCAATTATATGTTTTTATTTCTTTTCGTAGATGGGGGTAGAGTGCCACCATACACATTGTATGAAAACTTTGAATAAATATTTAAAAATGATCACATAAATTACATAAAATTTGATAATGCTAATCATCACGGTTAGTTATTGTTTACATTAATGTAAACAAAATTAAGTATTTATTGGATAGTTTCGAAGATATAAGCCAAAATATATCAATGTTACAACATCCACACGCTTGACACCAGCCTTGCAACATATATATAAAATCAGAAGCATTGGCTGTTAGTGTGTGTCTGCTGCGGTGGCACTTGATGGACATTGATTTGTTTTTAAACGATGATTTTCGCCCGTTGGTTAAATAAAATTGCGCGCATCTTATTTCCTGTTACGCATTTCCGTCCTTTTTCACGAAATCAGCCACGTATTGCAGGAAAGCGAGAGGAAAGATTGTTACACATCAAAGTAGCAAATTTTTATTAGAGGAATTAATTATATAATAACAAAATTATAACTCATAAATTTGTTCTAAATATATGCAAGGGGGGACATTACTCCACGTTGTCCCTTTTCTAAATAAGAAAAATTAGTACAATTTTATACTTCGTGAGTCTTCTTTAAAAATGAGTTTTTTAACGGATTAAAACTACTCAAAAACTCCAAAATTATATGAAAAACCGTCATCTGATGTCGTCTATTCGGAGGTCGCTGTTCTTACGCCACCCGGTTATGTTATCCTGCCGCGAGCAATAACTCCCGTGCCGCTAAGAAACTCGCATCATCAGCGCTGTTGAAAGAATCAGGGACAATCTGTATGCTAATAAAGCCGTACGATTCAATTACAAGGCGGCATTTGCAGAGTCTGCGTCCCCATACATATTCAGCGGAGACTTATCTCGCAGGATTGAGAAGCTGCGCGCAGAGCCGTCTCGAGGAGATCTGGCTAATTTGGGGGGAAACGTACACTTATCTGTACACAGACACGGCAGTTGGATGCAAAGTCATTTTGCTTACGATTATTTTTTAGACTCGTCTTGGCATTCATTCAATAATGAACTAATATTATTTAAAATAAAACTATTCAATTTAATTTTACAAAGGATTCAAGTAAAATTTTTGGTGTTTTAGAATTCAGTACTTTTTTAATTAGTGATCTTTGGTGACCACATTCAAAACATTTTTTATTTTTTTGGATATTGCTAGCATTGTTTTTATATCCCACATATAATATTTATGATTTCGTATAATTTTACTAAGAATATATAATACATTTACGTAATCGGATACACAATTTTAATTTCCAAAAACCTTAGATAACATAATATTGAGATAAGAAATAAGGCCAGACAAGTTTCTTATTAAAAGTATCAAAATATTTATTTATTGATTTATTTGAAAGAAAATGTTATAAAACAATTTTTCCTGGACTAAGTTCAGAAAGCTTAACCTGTATTGTATAATAATAAGAAAAATAAGTATAAATTATTACACCACGGTACAACCAGTAAGTACGGAATACCTATGTTGGGACATATAAGTAATACAGCGCTAAATGTTTTAATAAATCAAAAATAATAAAAACACAAAAACCTGTAATTCGGCTCACGTTTGGAATAAAATTATTGCACTTTATAATAAATTCACTAAATATTTACCATTTCTACGTAAAATATCCGTTACCCGTCAGATGTTTATATATGATATATGATGACTAATATATGATAATAGTATATTATATGGAAATAACGTAGTGGCATTCATCCGCAGGAGACTGGCGGAGTGAGGCGTTAGCTTTAGCTCAAAAAAATTATGAAGATGACGATATTAAAATTATCTCTTTAAATATAAAATATCTCTTGTATGCTCTGCAAATATTTATGCTCCGCAAATAGTACGCAAATCGTAAAGATGATAGAGGGCTTGCAAAATTTGAGAATGAAATATATTATTTTAAAATTATTGATCGAATAGCAGATGCTAAATTTTTTTTTAAATTTAATAAAGATAACAATAAAAAAATCACGTAAAACAAGCATAGCAGATTTGTAAATTCATTTTATTTCACTTAAAATATGTTTATATTTTTCATTGTACTGTTTGTTAGTACTGCTTTGTCAACAGCCCGTCTCTCAGAGCCGGTCCTGGGAGCACGGAGGTGCGGAAGAGGGCGCGGCGATCCGTCATCCGGCTCGGGGCGCGTCCTCCGCAGCGCTCCCCCGACCCCCGCGGCGTGGGCGGATGCGTCGCTAAACTTTATAATTGCGTCGTCTTGCGTCCGCGTATGTGCGTCGCGTGTGTGCACACACCCGCATGCACACCTGATGCGCTTTAGATTGTTTTCGCAGATGAGTTTTCTGTAATGTCAGAGCGCGACCTGAGTTTATCAATTCGTCTGATACAATTACATCCTTCAAACAAGGTGAAGGGTGAAGGTTTCGAAAAGTAATTAATTTTATGTTATAGGTACGTGTTTATATATACTCGACGGTTTATACACATACTAGATACACACATACGTTTTTGTACGTTAAAAAATTTGTTTGGATACCTCCTCAAAATTTGGGCTTAAAAATTTCAGCTGTCTGTTAGTTGTAAAAATAATTTTAGAAATCAAACAATTAGATTTGTTTTTATATTAGTAGGTACTTCACTATAATTCATTTTCCATATATTGAATAAACATTGAATATAATAATAACTTTTAATAGGTATTTAATCACCTTATGATAATTTAAACCTATATTAAAAAAGAAAATATTTGCATAATAACTTTTGGTTAGAGTTTTTTGGATACTTTTCCGAATCTATAATTTTGGATCCGTTGAAGAGTCCATCATCAAGACTAATGTAAGAATTGATAGTTATGAGGCAAAAAATAGTCGAAATAATGAAACAAATATCTATCTTTTTTTACAGCGTCTTATTTTTTGACAATTAATATAATATTTAATGGCTATATTTGTCATGTTGGAAATTACAATGATCTATAAAAAGTGGCGTTGATCTATAAATTCCAGACAAAACAAAAATTTTCACCGTTCAAGAGTTTTTACTGTTTCAGATATACAGACGTTTTATAATTGAGAAATTAACTCCGTTTTTATTCCATGATATTATTAGGATTTATTTGTTTCACCCAGCAAAATTAAAAACTGTTCTCTTTATTACAAAGATTATGTAAGTCCCTACATTCTTATTATTACTTTTTATTTTTGATTAAAAGATAAATTTTTGGTTTTGATATTTATATCATGTATGTATATAGATGATAACTTGTAAGAATAAATTATGTTTAAATGTATTGATAATTATTAAAATACTGAAACTTGGCATTCTAGAATGTATTCAAATTAAAATTTCACTCTCGATGTATCCTTTGTTATATTAGTTATTTATTTGACTAATTATTTTCATTTTAGTTTCTTCGTGGTTATGATAACATCTTGTATTTTTATATGAACGCGTAAATATTCAATGTGCTCTCTTCACTATCTGAAGCTTTTGAAAGACTCTAGACATGAACGTCCAGGTTTCCCTTCAATATATCTGGTAGCATACATTGATTGAAGATCTTCGGTTCGAGGCTCTAGGGAATATTGGTTTTGAAAATGTAATTTCACTGAGAAAATATATTTCCGCCAGTTTCATCTATCTGGCATCTAGTGAGTTCGTTCAAATTAAATAAATATATATTTAAATATAAACCATTGTGTATTATTGAGATCCACACACTGGAATTGGTCTTTAGTACACAAAAACACAAAATTTCTTCCTTATTAAAATATTTCTGCAAAAGAAGTTTAAAATAACAAAAGAAAATGTTATTTGGAGTAACTTTTTGCAACATTTATTAAAAACTAGCAGTTACGCAATCGGCTATCTTCGATTGCTTGCCCCTAGGCCCTGCGGGCAGCTAAACTGGCTGCTGCGTGGCCATTAGTGCCCGCTACGCGGCAATTGGTTATCGGCTGTAGGTGCTAGCCTCTGCGCGGCCTATAGTGGCCACTGCGCGCTATTAGTGTCAGCGATTAGCTATCGCTCAGTTGCTTATCATGCGATTTGTTAATTTTTTGAAACTGGCAATGGAAAAACAACAACTCTATTACACATTTATCCTTAACATTATATTTGATACGCCCTATGGCAATCTTACCTTTATACTATTTTATTATTATTATATTATTTTTTAAAATTACTCCTTCAAACATATAGGTAGGTATATTTAAATAGATATGATTCTTATATTTATATGTTCTAGCTTTGCTACACATTTATTCCTAATATTAAATTGTTTACTTTCTATTTACCTTTTCATGCCTCTTCATACTCACTGATTCACATACATAATCAGTAGATATTATGCATCATGTTATCCTTCCTGTCCCCAAACACAAGTTTTAACATTTCTGGGGACAGTTAAACAAGTATAAAAAAATGAAATATATAATTATACTGTAACATATATCTATTTTATTTTCAATCAAAAAATATATTTAAAAAAAAGTATCACTCGATGCTATTACGGGCAATCATAATACAGATTATGTATTATTGTAGTTTTTTCATTAAGGGGAATAAGGTTAATTCGGTGAAAAAGCAAGTAGTGCTGGTTTTTTTACTTAGTTACCATATAATAATACATTATTTAAACATTATTAAAAAAAAAATTATTACAAAATATTTATATTTAAGCGAGTAGGTACGTCATAACTGGCAACAGAATAATTTGAAACAAAAATATCGAAATGCACTTGTTAAAAGAAATGTTTCTCGAGGTAATCTCTTGAGGATTTTTTTTTGATTTTTCAATTGTTGGTAGCACTTGATAGCCAAAACACCGATTTTCGTTAAAAAATCGGCGAATTTGTTACTGTAAAATTAATGATTACGAAAAAAAAGCTCCCGGGAATACCTGGTGAATTATGTGAAGAAGTACTGTGCAAAATTTAAAACGATCGGTCCAGTAGATTTTGAGTTATGGCATACACGGACTTCATAAATGACAAGTTACAGAAAAACGCTCTAAGTTTTGCACTCTATAAAATTCAAAATGCCATATATAATTCGACATAAAAATATGTTGTGTACACTTGGGTAAAATGACACATACTGAAAACAAAGGCCACATGATTGTGCTTTTACATGAATATACTCGTATTACAGTAAAAATACGCCCGAGAGCGATTTAGTACAAGTTATACGCTCTCTTAGGAATCCCTCAACATTAACGTACGGTCCTAATAAATTTAGTCGTGTTGAATATCAGCTCAATTAATGAAACGGTCTTCTATAGTTATTTTAATTAGAATACAAGTGCGACGTTTTATTTTTCTTTTTATTTAAAAATTCTCCAAACACATATTATAGTGCCTTAAACATGTGATTTAAGTGAAAGTGGGAGGTCTGGGGTAATTTTATAAATATCTGAATAAACATACAATATTCGCTCCCCTGATCGCGAGGCGGAAAATTCAATGATTTGACCTTTCTTACAGATGTATGTTTACGCAAATGCCTCTTAATTGTAACCAGCGGATAGAATGCCGCACTATTAACGTAATATTATCTAACGGTTTGGCCAATGATCTTGTCTAGTTGTAGAACCCCCCCCCCTTCTCCAGTTGTGAACGAATTTTATAATATTTTTATAAGTTCTTTTAGAACCGTGGTTCTCATCTCAACTCTCTTATTGTGCGTTATATCTAAATATTTGTCTTATCGATTACGAAACATAATAAAATGATCTCTCGTGTACCAAAATCTAGTTCGAACATGCGATACCAATTTACATAACTTAATTTTTTTAAATTTTTATTATATGAAATTTACATACATATTTTAATTATTAATTTCTACTTTCTATTTTTAATTTCGGCATGTTTTTATTTCTTATTCTACTTGTACAGACATACATACATATGTTGGTTTTCTATTTTTACTTATATGTGTATATATATATATATATATAATATATATATAGATATATATATATGTGTATATCTATATGGCGAGGTGAGAATTTATTCTCAACAAGCTGAAATAAATACCTATTATTATTATTATTATTATTTATTTCAGACAGGAAAGAAACATACATGAATACAATTTTTGTGGATAACATAATCAAATCAATTACGTCAAAAGTCTCATACCTTAGTTTTTTTGATGACGTGACGCCACCTGCCTAGTCCATTCGTAAATATTGTGGGAAAAAATATAAACAAAACTACTAGAATACATTGTATGACAGGTATTTTGTTACAGGTACATATGTGAATTAAGCCTCGGGAGATGACTTGTTCAAAAGAAGGTTCTTATGACAGCAAACCGTGATTTTAAGGTACTCGTCCCGCCTACCATTAATGACCATCTACCAATGAGACATGGCATCTCGTTCTCCATCGAACTGCCATCCCGTGGCTCGAATACTGGAGCTGACCCAAGTACGAGCTAGGGAGCCTGCAAAGTGCTCTTCTATTTCAGCGATATTCGTCTGGAATTCCGCCTTGCGTCTGATAGTGAATTTTGAAGATAGAGGTCCTTAGTTGTGTCATATATATTGAGTCATGTATTTCCATGATGAGAAGCATCCTGCTGATTAGGCTGGGGATAACTATTCCTCCAGAGTGCGTTAGGCGGATCCGGTATGACATTGCTATGATGCTTTTTATTGTTGATTGGAGGTATCCTTAATCCTATTCAATAAATATTGAAGTAAAGGTAATCATTTATGATGATTGCAACCAATGGTGAAACTCGTGATGCATATTGCTAACAGAAGACCCCGCAGGGTCATTCTGTACAGCAAATAATGATAAATGATGAAAGGTGTTAGTAGGTGTACATTCTGCTCTGATCACGGGTGATGAGACATACAAAAGGTATGGCTGAATTAACGTTGACCGCCTCAAATACAATTACTCTCTTCTGCGTATAATATCAGTGGACCGTTTCTACCAAACCCACGGAGCATAAAGCATCGAGGTACTTCTATTCAAAATTTAGCTGGACATTCCTTCCTGGGGCTTTTAAGGCACCGTTTCCGATATACCAAGGGAGAAGAGCTGATGTCCAGAGCGGTGCATGTTCCTCATTAAGAATCGCCTCAATGGCTCTAAACCCCATCAACTTCGCAAAAACAAGCCACTGCCTCTCGAATCCCCTGTATTCAATATTTAAAAACGTACGATTATTTGTTACGCAATACAATTTAAAATATGAATCATCTATGATGATATAAATATCGCCCTCTTATTATCATTGGCGAATATCTATAATAATGGCTGGTACAAAATTCTATGAAAAGTTGCATATCGCGATATATTTGTATGGAGGCCATTCTGTGGTAAATTTCAATCTAATATTAACCAAACACGCGATACGAGTACGTAAAATATGTTGGATAATACTCTAAAATATAAAGGATAATATCTAACAAGCAACACTCAATATGAATAATTGAGCCTCGCCATACGTTCAATATTATAAGAACCCCATCAACAAAATATATTACGAAATCAAAAAAAATATATATAATAATTAGAATAGGTCTTAGCTATCCTGGATGGTTGAAGTCTGCGGTAGTGGTTCCCAAGTAATTTCTTTCCGGTTCCAAATATTTTTGTGGACAAAATTACTGCTCTTCCAGTACAATTTTGGACAGCACCGCCCGGTGATTTTGTTGATTCAAGACAAGAGATTCCATGCCGGTCCGCCAGAACCTCCCGGTGACATTGGTGTTTCAAGAGAGCTGATATAAAAGTGTCCCTTATAAAACCCGGAGGTTGCGCCATTTATTGTAAGACGAAAGTCAATTCTTTCTCGCAAAGCACGCTAATCGATTGAGCATCTCGTACCATCTAATTCCCTATTCGTCAATCCAGCTCGATCGGACGTCACTCGTCCTCTGGTTGGCCGGGCTCAGAAAAACCGCTTCTAATTCTTGGATCCCGCTTTAGTTCGCTGAAGCGCGACAGCACCTGTGATTTAATTACTTTCTATATTTAATATATAAATATATATATCTTCTACCTACAGACTTTTTGAAAATTAATATACGTGGTGTATTTGAAATTCAGTCATCCAAAGCTGTGCCTAGAAACAATTATTATTTATTCAAATTGACTTAACATAAGTCGCTACAATCATAATTTCATATTCTGTAATTTTTCACGGGTGTACGGCTATTAAATAAATAAATTTAAAACATTGTACACAAATATCCATTTTAATGATTGTCATAAACCAATACACTGTTAGAGTCAAATCCATCAATAATATATTTTCTTAACATAAAAATCTTTCGAAGTACCCCATCAAAGAAGTAGTGATTCAACACAAAATACCCGAAAACAAATGGCCAAATTTTGTTTTGCAAATCCACTCTTTAATGTTACGACCCCTAGCAGTTAGCAGCTAGCGGCTAGTAGCTAGCAGCTAGTAGCCAGTAGCTAGCTAACCAGATAAACCGTGGCGAGGGCTTATCTGCGCGACCCCGCGATCCCGCGTCCGCCGGGCGAATACTTCCACTTCCGCCTGCCCTGGCTGGTAATGTCCGTGCTATTATCGCCGTGTATGTGCCACCATTACTGCCGCAATCATAATATTACATTAAATTACATTACATTACACTAAATGTTGTAGCCTCATGGGAGATAAAAACCAAAACCGTTTTAACTGCAGAATTAATTCAACTATTCGAGTGTTAACAATTTTTTTAAGCCAAGCAAAAATGGTACATAATTCTTTAGCAAAAATACTGATGTAAGAGTCATTTTTCCCCATTTGAAGCGACATTGTCTTGTTAGTCATAAAGGATATCATCAGGTTTAAAGGATACATTTTACGTTGTGTGCATATTACACCAAAGATTGTTTTGGTCAAAAATGCTTCAGATAAAACGTTATATTACCAAAAACATTAATTTGATATTTTTTAAAAGACCATTTAACGGGACCAATGTAGTGAATAACCATTTTTGGCAACGGAAAATAATTTATCGTTTTACGGAACCCTTTTTATCAAATAATAATAATCATTGCGACCGCGGGAGAATTATAAATGTACATTTAAGTTCATTTTTATCGTAAATAAATTCGCATATTTATACGTGGTGAATATTTTACATTTTATTTCACATTAGAGACCCATTTTAGTATTCATATAACATATGGATTCATATGGAGAGAATGGGATCAAGGCTTTCGAAATGAATAAAATAAATTTAGTCAGTTAAATCAATAACAGTATCGGTCTGAGTGGCAAGTATCGAGATAAAGAAAACCCTAAGCATAGAACCCCTATTTTTACATATAGATAAATTTCAGTCAAGACGGCTACGACAAGTCTTACGAATGTCAGAAGAACGTCTAACAAGATTAATTTTCTTGGCGATTAGTCGGAGTTAGTCGCTCTAGACTAAGTTGCAATAAAAAGCAACAAGAACTGTACGAAGACAGTTCTTGTTGTATGTATGTATTTTGGTTGGTCAGCGAGTACTAAAGCGATACAAGGCTGGAAAACATGGAAGCTATGTCGAGACGAAAGATGAATGAATATTCTCCTATATATTTTTATACGGCCGGGGGGTCGCCTATGATTAAGCTGGAAGAGGTAACAGAAAAATGTGTATGAAAACAGAATAGGTCTAGACTGGTTGACTCATACAGAAGCAGCGCAAGACAGGGGAACATGGAAACGCCTTTTCGTGTCATTGTGCCCCCGGCCCTACTAAGTCAGGGGTATGAAATGAATGGATATTTTTCATTTCATGAGCCTATCATTTCGAATGTAACAGTGCTACTCATTTAGCGGGTAATTACATACTTATTTATCCCGATATTTGTCTAATATCTGTACCAGTGGCGTGCAGCAACCTACAAGCAAAAAACTGTATATTACTCTTGATTCTGGAAAACAAATATTAATTAATTCTTATAAAACTAATATTCCTTAAATAAAAAACTTATGAAAAAGGTGACTTAAAATTCTAACTGTAATTCATGGTAACGGTTATAGTTTTTATTTTGGACTGTTACTATTTACGTACAACTTCATATGAATGCTACGTCCTATTTTAGTTATTTGCGTGCAACACATTGCTTCTTGAATCTGAAGAAAGTCGTACTGAACTAAATATGTTCTTCTGAAGCATTATTATATTCACGTATCTTAACGTCTACTAGTTTTATATAGTTGGCAAGTAAATTGTTCGAACTACAGCGTCTTTCTTCGAAAGGTCTAATTTTTGGTGAGAACTGCGCTCACGCCACTAGTAGAACTGTTATTAATTCCGTGTTTGCTGACATATTTAATGTTTTGTGTGTATTACAACGGTCAATTTGCTTTTTTTCTTGTCGTATGCCAATCACTTATGCGGAACCATCTGCTAGTAGAGTAGAATTTTTTAGGTTGATTAATTATTTTATTTCAGCAGATTACTTTAATAACAAATAAAACTACCTATATATTCAATGTGTTTCTGTTTAAATTATTTAGCTTTTGATAATTTGTAAAAAAAAAATCGTTCAATATAAGTTCTCAAACATTTTATATACATACATTTACTTACGACGTCATTGTCACTGTGATATACAATTTTCGATCTATCACCATTTTCTCATTTGGTGCATGGAGAAAATAAACGTACAACAGAAATAAGTTCAATTTCCGATTTAATTAAATTAAAAATTAAATCCGATAGGTATAAACATATAAATATATTAAATATTTATGCCGTTTGATAAATTAAAAAATCAATTGTATCTTTAATATCGCAAATCATTTTTTATTAATTGATTTCGAATAATGTCAGTATATTTCTATTAATTTTGTGTTTTTTATTATTTAAATATTTCCTAGTTTATGTTTAACTTGTACTAACTTTCTGTAATCATTTTTTTTAGCAATGTACAATGTAGCAATACAAACATGTAGCATTTTTTAGGGTTTCTATCTACACTGTGTCTGTAAGGATGACTTTGTTCGTACCATTTCTAATTAAAATACCTCATTTTCATACATATCTGATTCCATAAAAATGTCGTGAAATCTGTTTGAATTATGCAGTAAAGGTTAAGTAAATACATAAATAACAACCTTGTTTAGTGTTGAGTAGTACTTCTAAATAAATTTTCGTTCATGTTAAGGTGGTTCACAGCTGTTGTACTCTGATAATCTTTTTATAATGCCGTCTTTGATATAAAGATGCGAAGAAAAATAATGAGAGACGTGTCCATGAATAAAATATTTGCGCCCTTAGATGGGCAATCTTCAGCCGAGGAAAATATTTTCCCCACAAAATGCGGTCTCAGTGACGATATAGTTAAAATTCTATTAAATATCTAAATAAATAATAATAAAATAAAAAATAATAAAAAATAAAAAAATAAAAATCTAAATAAATACATTATTTGTTGTTTTTATCAACCAACAACTGGCCGGTTGAATACATCTGTATTATGGTGGTAAAATACAGTTTTCCATCTTACAGCATATCGCACCCTCATCACAAGTCAAAAAAACTCATTCTTGAGTTAAAAACGCATAAATATTGAAAACAAAAACATTAGCCGTAAAATTATTATATTTAGATATCATATTAGATAATAGTAATGCACATGATGGGTCAACTCAAAAATTATTGATGAAAATATTAATTTGTCTAGTCTTAGAGTGTGGTGTTTTAAGTAAACCATTATAAATAAAAATTTATTCTCATATTTTACTTAAATATTACATTTGAAATACATTTGAATATCTAGGTAAAACAAGGGGTGCAATATGAGTTTTCTTAAATTTTACAGAACTTTTAAGTTTTAATTTACAGGCCTTACATAATTATCCGGCAACTTGAAGATCTCACTTTGAATCCAGAGGTTCTAAGCGAGATTTTAAATTTAATTGGCTAAAAAATTGACATATTACACGATCTTGAAAACACGCAATTTAAAGCCGACAGTTCAAGGTAAAGTAAATTAGATTCAGATAATACCATCGCATGTCATGTCCTAATGTATGGCTTCTCAGACCTATGCCTGTATGAGAAAGTTTTATACAATGGTCTTTCTCAGGACAAAATGAAGGGGGATAACCGAAATACATAATTCATCTCACACTAAAACTTTAGTTTCACGAGCTTCCCATTTCTTGATAATCATATCTCCGATGATTTAAAATGACTGCATGCATAATGGAACGTTAATTTCACTAAGGTGATAATAAATATTGAATGTTTTCTTGACTCAAAAATAAAAGACGAACCAAGTGTAACTCAATTACCTCGCAAACTTTTACTTCCGAGCTCCAAATCCGATCTCGAGCCGTAAATCACCCTTTTTTCCTTCAGAGTTATGACACCTTATTTTAATTTCGGAAATGAATCTCTTCACCTTCTCGCAGCCTCCGCGGGCCACCGAGCCGCTGACGGACCCGCCCGGCCTGGAGGGAAGTGACTCGGAATTTAATTTGTTAAAGATACGAATAATGGCAATGTTTACATTCCGCTCCACGGGGCGTGGACTCATGAATGTGGAATTCCTCACAAGATCCCAATTATTTACAGCGATGAAATAAATCCCGTCCAACGAGCCGAACAAATGGCCACCCGCTGTAATTGTAGTTAAGACGTTGATCGAATGCTGTCGTCACACGCTATTTAATATTGCTTCAAATTAAACAACCTCCCGATGCGTCCCTCTTTATCCGCGGAAGCCCGCTTCATCCCAACCATGATTACTTCAGTCGTAGAAATGTTTTCATTTCATTGATATTAACTTACTCGAGAGATTAAAATATTTAGTAGATTAAATTTTTTAGTAATAAATATCTTCTTGTATAGTAATAGCAAACCTTTCGGGCTCGATACAGAAATACAGAAAAAATCTAATAAAACCCTAATGGCTTGTCGCACCTAGAGCTGTCAAAGCTTAACCGGTTAACTTTTTGAAAACGACGATGCGCCAGGATACGTGTTTACGCTTGTGAGCGAGTGGCATTTGTCGGGCTGGAATTGGTTGTTGTCACAGAGTTTATAAACATCGGTACATGGCGTCGGCCACAATTGTGTTTCTTTTAGTCGTTCGGGTATTGATGAATGCTAGTAAGTGTCTCACTGTTGAGACGCGCGTCATAGGTTCACTATCATTATTCTAGTAGAATGATCAAAGAGCTTTAAATCCCTCAAATTAGGCTTAGTGATTTTTTCCAGTATGATCACGATAGTAAATTAATATTTTACCTTTCAATCATAAAAATCAATATTTTACCAAATATATTTTTTTAATAACACATAATTTACCCAATTCCATATGGAATTTCTGAAGTATTTAGCATCCACATAACTATGGTAGTGCTGAATTGTAGCTATATTTACTAAATACATTTGAATTAGCTAATAGCTAAAATAACGGTAGATAGCTAATGTAATGTCATAACGCTTTTTTTATTTAGAAAAATTTCACCCGTAAATCGTTTCGTTGTCCTGAAATAAAAAAAATTCCTGAAAATTTTCTTCATTTGGAAAAAGTGTACGTTTCTTAATTTTTTGAATCTTAATATTCGGCAAATGAACTTTTATTGGACTGAAGTTTTTTATGACGGCGCTAGGCTCGCTTTAGATGGCACTGGCCATCTTTGCACAATTCAATTTAAAACATAATCAAACCATAAATTTCTCGTGACAGGTAATGCCTTACATCGGCGCGCTTAATTAATTTGACACATTCCCGCCCCCACGTAAAAAGGGGTGACATTCATTTAGCGAGTCACGGAACTATCCCGCCCGCCAGAAAGGTATTCGTGTCGCACCGAGACTAGTGCAACTATTCGCGCAGGAGCCTGGTCCCCTCCGTACGTGAGCGCTCGTAAACAAAGATATATCTACATCGTGTGTTTCTTTACAAAAGCTACAAATAGTTGCGCGAAAAATATTCGGCGGTACGGGGTGGATTAGGGGTCGTGGAGAGGAGCGAGGGTGGGGGTGGGGGTGGGAGTAGGCACCTCGACTCCGTCGGAGTTTCACTCCGGAGACAAGATTTATGTAAGGACTTTTGTGTTTGTTGTTAAACGTACAAGAGGCTCATCTACATCCGCCCCGGGCAGGCCGGGAAGGGCCTCCCCCTCCTGCCCTCCTGCCCTCCTGCCCTCCTGCCCTCCTCGATTATTTTTCAAACCGATATTTCGATTGTCTCCACGCGAGCTGTAATCCGATAAGTGCCGGGTTCGCTGGGCCTAACGAAGGCTGCAGACAAAGAATTGATTACCTTCGTATATTTTAATCACACGAGTGAGTGTCTTCGCAGGGAAACTTTTACGGCACGAAATTAATTTAAAAGTTGTACTTCGCTTCACGTGCTTTATGTCCTTTGTTATGCCAAATATCTTAATCGTAGCGTTAAATTGGAATATTTTTTGCAGATTGAGGGGAGAAAAATCCCAATTCTACTTAAATACATTTTGTTTTTGTTCTTAATATTTATTGCTATTTACCAAATATTCTAATCAATCATACTAATCATGTAACTTTATCTTTTTTATTTGGTATCTTAATTAAATTGTCAATTAACTATATAAAATGTTAACTTGTCTCATCGACAATCTTTCACTTGTAATCATTAAAAAACTTTATTTTATGTATATTTAAATATTTATTCCTGTTAAACTTTCACATTTCAAGCCTGTTTGACGATGAAATAAGTATAAGACATAGTTATTATTATCCAAATTTATTATAATTCTTTAAGCAAAAGTATGGTCTTATAAGATGTTTTAATATTGTTATATAAAAAAATTATATGCTTATAAAATAATAATAGTTACATAAATTGCTTAATATTAATTTTATTTTATTACTTCAATATATCTAGGTGTCAAAATATTTTGCGATCTGCCAAAAACAGATACTTCAGTATTTTCCGTTCAAAAGTCATAAATAAATCAGTCAATCACTGGACAGCTGTTAGATTGCTGGTTTGATTTATTTCATCGTTCTGTAAATCGAATAAAATTAAAACATATTATTTATTATAAACTTATCGGTACAAATACTATGTGTAAGAATAGAGAGTTTTTTTAAAATATTTTTTAAATAATTGAATTCCGAAGAACTAGGAGAGCTAAAAATATTAAAATAATTTTGAATCCAAAATGATCCAAAAAAAACCAAATGAATCCAAAAAAAGTAATTGTGATCACAAATATTTTTTCTTAAGTAAACACATACAATATTTAAAAATATAGAAGCATCATAACTAGCTGCGAAATCTATGTATCTTTTGTTCTGGGAAGGACCATAGAGATCTCTCGCATAGTTTCTTTAAATATTTGGAAGAGTGCTGATTTATAATATAAACGTTTACAACTTTCAAAAAATTTGATAAAGTTCTTACGGTGGAATTAGTGAACGTTGCATTGCTTGAAGTGATCACATAAGCTAAGCTAAGGTGACCCAGCACCTTATAAGAACTTCCACATACGTTTCTTATATAAATAGCTTCGGCTCTGTAGGAACTTCTTTAATTTATCTTAATTAAAAATATTTCTTAGAACTTCTTAAATTTATCTTCATTAAATTAGACACATAAATATTTTTGACTTACTAAACAGTATCTCTTAAGAATTCCAATTATTACATACGTATATTACAACAATTATTACGTAGGCTTATCTATCGTTGTAATATGTATTTTATCTTAAGGTTTTTATACTTACTTATCAAATATACAACTATTATTGTTAATACTTATTTGTGCAGTTATTTTCAATAAAGATGTTTATAGCTACATATGTGTAAATACATCAATCAATGAAATCAATAAATACAACTTCGTTCAATTAAATTGGAAATAAATTTAAATTGTTTTACGGGTAGCCTTCGTTATTTCGGGGAACAACATAATAAATGTTTTAAATATTATATTTTACAATTTAATCATTTTTGGTCCATCCAGCTCTCCACCAAGCCACCTAGAATTTTTTGGATAATTTCAACTAACCAATCAATTTCATCCACCGTCCACCGTATCTGAGGACAAACATCTTCTTAATAGTATTCACGTACTAGTCAAGAACTTATTGAGAAACGTGAATGCTGCCTAGGGGAGCTCCCTCAACGAGCGCCCGCAGCATCTAGGTGGAAAGAATTAAAAATCGTGAGAAAGACAAAAGGTTAATTTCACGCATTGAAAGCCGATCAATACACCAAAAATATTCAGCAAAATTTTCCTAGTTAACATAAAATCAAAACTCTTTAATTTATTCGTCATTGTCGTTAAATTATAAATAAAACTATTTAGGTTTTTCTATTTTACATACATGTAAATAATGTTGGTCTTAAATTTAAAAATAAGAATCTCAAAATAAAAATTAAACCAAACTATCGTAAATACCAACTAAATTTAGCCGCTAGTCCTATCCCTAAAATATTTTATGATCCTTAAATTCCCGTACGCGTTGTTACGGTCATAAGGTCAGGTAGTGAAATTATTTTTTAATATTGAGTTTCGTAAACAAAATATAATAGCAATATTTATATGAAAGTATATTCTAAGAATACAGTTACTGGATTTTGTTCCCAGAGGGATGATTAATCAATGAAGGATAAATTATAAAAATCTCACAGAGAACAAGCTATTTATATGTGAGAAAATTGGATGCGAGTCTCTTATACGATGGCTCGGGGTTTACAACCTGTATTAGCTGACTAAGTGAACACTACACAATGCAACGTTCACCAATTCCACCGTAAGAACATCCACATATTATCAAATTTTTGAAATAAATATATATATATTGTTCGGATCAAGAACATTTCCTATATTGCACTGGTCTCTGTTAGAGATGTCTTTTGTTATTTGACATAGATTTTGCAACTGGTAATGATACCCTTATTTTATTAATTTTTAAAATTGAATTTTTTTAGCAATATTCCTTTTTGTAAAAAAAGTTTTTTTGAAACATAATTTCTTAGATTAATTTTAGTGCGCTGTTGCAATTTTCCCAGCAAGTTACTAATAATTGTATAATAGCATAATATATGGTCTTTCAAAGTGTCACTGTCCAGTATATTCCTTAATTCCTTGAAGATATATGTAAGTTTTCTAATTGTATTTGTTAACATAGCAATATGGTTATTCCGCTTCAGGTATTTAATAGAAGAACAAATACTAATATACTTACTCATGACCGTATCTGAGGCCTATGTACACGCGCTTTTCCATAAATATATATTCGAGAAATAAAAAAAATCCCTTTTTAAATCAATATTGCTTTGATTTTTCCTCGTTTTTTTTTCTTATTTTGTGGTGCAGAAAAATGGGGCAAGTGGTTCGCGCAAGCAGGAATAGTCTATTGACACACCGATTCAATTATGTTTACTGTAAACTCCTTGAGCGCGCCCAGCGGTGAACGTCTCTTCTGCACTTTACATTTTATAGTCATTGCAAAACCTTTAAAAATATAAATTCAACTAATTTTATTCGCCATCCCTGCAATTTCGTTTTCTTATAATTTGAATTTCAGGATGGCCACCACGTTCATTTTTCTACAAATAAAAGTAACCAAACAGATCATCAGTAATTTTCATTTAATTTTTCTGTATAAAAGAACGATTGTGTAGGGTTTACGCAGTATTGACAATAGACAAAAATGTTTATCGTATTTAAGTTATCATAAATCAGTCTATAATTGTATTTTTATATTTTAAAAAAATGGAAACATCTTAATAATGAAATATTGTTGTTTATCAGTCTATTTTTATAACACGCTTTATTTAAATAATAATTATATTTTTATATAGTGATGCAAAGAAGTTTCACTTCAAAAATAAAGTATATTTTAATTCTTTATTTTTAAGATTTAAAAAAGAAAATATGGTTTACACTTTACCTTCTAGGAAAAACTAAAAAAGCCGAGTGTAACATAGCTCAAGAGGGGATGATTAGAAATGTCTTCGAGATCTTGTGAATCGCATTAGAAAAAAAGGAATGATAGATGGCTTAAAAATGACAAGAATATATATATAATGGGTATTGAAGTGAAATATAGAGATTGAAGGTGGAAGGAAAAGTTATATCTTTGGAGAATGTTGTGCGTGCTCTCCTATTTTTTTAACCCCACGGAAAAATTATGTACCTATTGATAAGAAATAAGTGAGTTAGATAGTATATATACATATGAGTAAATATATGAAATAATATTTGTTTAATGTTTAAATTCATGTTTTCTTACTCTTCTCTTTCCCTGTGTTCATCTAATACTCAAAAGGAAAAATGATATGTTTTAACATACCTATATCATAATAAATGAATAAAAATAATTATAAACTTTATTTTACTAAACCTGAGTCAGGGTCTATCCACGTCACAAATCATTCCGATAAATAATTAACAAGAAGAGCTAGGAGTTTTATATCTGTTGGAAACAAAATCAAAATGTAGGTTGCATTTGCAAAAAGGAAAAATATTGAAGGTAAAAATAAATAGTTGTCATTACTACTGGATATTCTATTTACAAGTATCTGGTTGAACGTATTTATAAGTATCTGGTTGAACGTTCAAATATTATGTAGATAGATAATACAACAATAACACGATTTCATTTTATGTTTGAATTTAAGATGTTTTTATTTTAATTCGACAACATTAAAGTACACATTACAAATAAATAATGATTTCACCGAAAGAATAAGTGAAAATAAAGAAAATGTTGATTAACAGATATAAGAAGGCATAATAAAGTACATAGAAATATAAAATAAGTATGCAAAATCTACTTTGTGCAATTTTCTGGGATATTCTGCGGTATGATCTCTCTTTCCGACGTTTCGAATCCCATTCCTGGGTCCATCATCGGGCTGATGGGATCCGAAACATCGGCCAGAGAGGTCATATATACAGGGCAGAATATCACCGAAAACTACAAACAGAAGGTTCAATATGGTCCTAAAAGCCTAAAAAATATTTTTAAGAATATAAACATTTTGGAATTATAAGAACATGAAATACACCAGACCGTGGATTCCAATAATCACAGCAGAACATTGCACAAAACTAAATGTGAGAAAAAGAAACTACATGAAGGCATGAAAAAGAAAAAATGCAAGTACAAAAGAAGCCCTGCGAACAATCGAAAAACATTTTAATGTACTTTTAAAATGCTTATTAAATCTGAGTAAGTTGTCAACTATGTAAAACGGGATGAAGAAAACACACAAAAAATAAAATATTTTTTAAAAACTATAATTTTGACAGATCTTTCCACAATTTTAATAGGTAACTAGGATTTTATTTTATAATAATATATAGAAGTTTATTTGACAATATTATTGAAAAAGAGACATCTCACGAGGCCATTCAGTCATAAAAAGCCCACAAAGTTGAACGGTTTCATTTTTAAAACATTGCGTGTTTGTTAATTGATTAATTCAATAAAGAATTTAGTTTGTGTCATTTTAACAAGATATCGGTATTTAAAATATATGAAACCTGGTGAATAAATTTTAAAATAATATATTTCCAAACGTAAATGTGATAAAAACGAAAGTGAAGATGTGAAAAAAAATTGTGAAATTTGCTCACTTTGCCGGATTCAGATTCCCCGGTTTATGTTATTAAATTCAAATTTACACCCAATTTTGTGAATTCTCCGTAATCTGTAAGTGATCAACTGAATTAAATTCTTGTAGTGTTTGTTCCTAATATGAAGCTTCGCATTACAAGTGCCTTATTACTTTCCTAGATCTCTTATAGTGGTTAGAATTTCCAGTTGTAAATTATTAAAATAATAATAATAATTTAATAATGAATTTTAATTTTTGTAGAATTGAATAACCTAACATTTTTTATTATTTGATTCTAGTAAATTATCTTAACACGAGTTTTGCAAAGAGTTTATATTGAGTTGCAATGCAGAACAATCTCTTAAGCTACGCATTTCCTTTGATATTTTGTATGTATTTTAAGGTCATCGGCAAATAATAAATATTCTACGTCACTGAGCACCTGTGTCACATCAACATCATTTATAAACAGTAAAAATGACAAACAGTAAAAGTGTCTACCCTCTTGTACACCACTAATGGAAACAAAACTCTTGGGCTTTAATCCTTTACTACTATGTTCAATAACTTTGTAACACCAATAATCTAAACTTATATAAAATAACATTATATGGCACTCTATCAAAAGCTTTTTTAAAGTCACTATACACAGAATCAATTTGATTTCTTCTAGTAAACGAGTTCAAAAAAAAGTTTTGAAATATAAAAAGATAAGGCAGAGTAGATTTGCTTTTAATGAACCCATGTTGCTTCTAATCAATGACCTTATACATTTTTATTGAGATCTGGTCAAGTACTATATACTCAAATAATTTGGAGGTGATCGACATTATGAAAAATGGTCTGTAATTGATAACATCACGTCTATCTCCTTTTTTTTAATGGATGTAATGTATAATACTCTCTTTCCAAATCTCGGAAAAAATTGTTGAAGAAAGAGACTTGTTAAAAATTATACCTTGTTGAAAAGATAGTGAAGTGACACAATGTTTTATCAGTAGCGAATATATTTCACCAGCAGATTTTGAAATATTAAGTGATTTTATTTTACGTTAAATGGTTTCCTTATTAACTCTAATAATTATTTTGTCAAGCAATTAAGTAGGTACGATTTGATTTAATATAAACAAAACAATGTCATAATCTCTTTTAACAAAAACACTTTAAAAAATCTTCAAAATAGTCTGAAATTGTCTGCGAAATATGACGTCATTGATGATTATTAAGCATCAATTTTCAAAAACTACAATCAAGTCTTCTGAGAGAGTTTGAATATTTTAAAATAATTTTTGTATTACTTTGAACATTTCTTTCTATTTGAACTACATAATTTCTAAAACACTCCTTAGATAGCTGGTTATTTTCTCAAGATAAAAAAACTTGCATAATGTAATCAGTACAAGAACTAGGCATTCTGTAGCATTTATACGCAATTTTCTTTTCATATATCAGACTTATTAATTCTTTATTAAACCACTTTGCCAAATGTGTTTTTGATGTTTGCTTTTTTTAAATAAATTTTTGAATAACAACACAGAGCAAAACTTATTAGCTATGATACTAACATCACTTTCAATGCATTAAAAAATTCAGTGACACGGTTCAAAATAATCGGTAATCGTGGAGTAATCAGTAATCTGTAGACCGAAAACCATATTTGAATTCAAGTTGAGTGTTTTAGCGCTCGACATTTTGATAAGAAGACACTGTATAAAAAGATTCGGTCACAGGTTTCAAAATAATTAGTAACATGGAGAATTCCGTAGACAGAAAACAATATTTGAATTCAGGTTGAGTGTTTTAGCGCTCGACATTTTGATAAGAAGACACTGTATACAAAGATTCAGTCACACGTTTCAAAATAATCAGTAATCATGGAGTATTCCGTAGACAGAAAACAATATTTGAATTCGGGTCGAGTTCTGGAGAGCTCGACATTTTGATAAGAAGACACTACCTAAGGAGGGTGGTGTTCCTCTACAGGAAACAATGTGTATGTTGAATGATACGTCTGCATTTGGAGTGAAAACTATGTCCAGTATTCTATAATTTTTATTAAGATTCCATTTTTTTGGTGAAGTGCCATAAAAAACCGAAAAGTGCAAGTGTCAAACAACCCTCATTCACTTAAAATTGGTATAAATGTTATTCTGCAAGATGTGAGTTGATGTAATAATTTCACAACTTCCGTAAGTCCATTGATAATATGTACGAAATTATTCTGCAATATCAGGTCCCCGTGTGCCCAACTAATTTCTGAGAAATCGTAGCGTCACAAATAAAATGTGGCTTCATTAAAATTTTTGAAAATTATCGCGGATTAAAAAAGAAAAGGAACAGTCTTATCGCTGTTGCGCGAAACAAATATTATTTAAAAAAAAAAAACAAAAAAAAATTGGGTGCCGTACCGCGTCGGTTGACGAAACTTATACATGGAAAATTGAATACTTGCGATTGAAAACAGAACTATCCGATAAAACTTTCACACGCGTATGTCCCTGAAGGCTGGAAACAATAGTTCATCCGCCCACCTAACGGCGCGGGTGGGGGAGGGGGAGGGAAGCGCGCCCCCCGCCCTTACTCCATCGTCCTCCCCCTCCCCCTCCCCCTCCCCTACCCCTAGGGCGGACCGCCACTTATCCCCGCTCGTAAGTTTAAAGTGCGCGATGATGCAGTGCCGCTTTATGCATGTAACGCAATGAAACGCCAGGTGAAAATTGCATATAAAATCTTTTTTTATGCCAGACGCCATCTTACGCTCATATACGATCTATTTCATCTTTTAATTTATGGTGTAGGAAAGAAAATACGGTACCTAATACGCAAAAATGTACGAAAATGAATATTTTCAAACTAATTTCGATCTGGTTATTGCACATCAGTAATTTATATTGTATTCTGTATTATACAAAGCGTTAATAATTTTTTAACAGAGCAAAGGTAGGTACGTAATAAATAAGTTACAATAATAATATCTTATTACAAGTGCTCATCACATGCATTACTACTATCTACTATGTGACTACCTGCCTACAAGTGCCTACTCCAAAAACCGCGTTATCGAGGAACGATTATAGGAGAAATGATTATTTGGATTAAAATTTACATACTAGCCGTACACTAGTGAAAAATCACGAGATACAATAATTTAAGATTGGTTGTTTTTAAATTGACTTTATTCATTTAAAATCTCAAGACCGTGAAATTTGTAGGCGACCCTTGGATGTTGTCTCAGCTTGCTGATTGCGTATCATACTATAAATATCTAATGTTTTGATTCCAGCAAGTTACGGATATTGCGGACCGACAGATAGACAGATAACGAAACTATTATATTTACATTGCTCTTGTTAGCTAATTGTATACAGCCCCGCTTTACTTAATTTATCCTTCTACGTTAATTTATTTAGCCGATGACAATATGTCAACTAACTTCCTAAAATATCGTTATTTTTAATTTAAAAGTGTTAAAATGATATTTTATTAATGATTTATATAGGAAAGAATTATTTTAATTTAGAGTATTTTATTTATTCTTGTTTTATATTATTATTTATTATTAATTTTGTTCACAGGAATATACTTTGTTATAACCATTAATTTGTGTAAAATACCAGAATGTTTCGGGAACAATGATCCGTTCATCAGAATACAACATATACTAAAAATTCAAAGAAACGTAATCTTAAAATTATACAACGTGTACTAAACATGTTAATAAGGGGATATAGTGTACACTAAAAAATAAAATTGAAGTAATGCAATAAAAATTAATAAAATAAAAAATTAATTTATGGATTATTTATAGATATTATTTAATTTATTGTCAACAATTTTTCTTATTCTAATTTATTTAACTGCAATCCTGTATAATTTTAATGTAATATATGTAAATTTTTATAAATATCAAAGATTCTTTTTGAAAACAGTTATCTTTTAATTTTTTTTCATATTCATACTTAATTTTTATTCATCTCTCATATATTTTTTTTTTATTTTGCTAATATTTAAACTTAAATTTAAATTTTTTGTATATATTACAACCTGGTGAAGGAACCATTGGCCCCGAAATATTTTGATATTTTCAACGAATTGGTGATGTAAACAAAGATAAATCTTGTTTATTATATTTAGATATCTATCATTCGATGTATGAAAAATAGGTATATTAAATATTATTTCAATCCCATTAACTTCTGTGTATAGTTTCTGGGATATTCTGCCGTGTATATGTGTATACACATATACATATATCTGGCGTGTATGCACGTATACACGGAGGAATCTCCCAGAAAACTATACAAAGAAGATTCTGAACGGCCATGAAAACCTAAGAACATTTTTAATCCCATTAACGATTCCGAACTTATTACTTAAAGTATATTTAAGGATTATTTATAAACATTAACTGGAAAATACTATTCAGAATTTAATTGCAATTATCATTATTCAGAATTTAATTGCACAACCTTCGAATTCTTGGTAATCCTTGTATTCGAAACGTAACCCAAAATAACTCTTACACGGTGGTGTACCCTTAAAATCAGAGATACAATCATTTACACTTTTGGCTATTAAGCGCACATTACACAACGGGCCTCCCACTAAACATGGCTTTAATCCACTCTGTTCTCCACCCGAGCCCATAATAAATACCACACTAAGGGCCTCATAATATATAACAACTCATAATAGCAATTCTGTATCATCGAAATTGAAAACGTACAATATACCTCAAGTGTACAAGGAAAATATAGCCTCAAGTAAAAATATCTTCCCGTATTCCCGGTAGTTGTTGGCCTTAATGGCGTTTGACTGGCTCCTTGTGATGCGCTTTGTACTCGATGTTGTGTCTACTGTGTCGATATTTACCTGTTCGGTGGTTGTTTGGTTTTTGCACGTTAATATTTTATTTTATTACTTTTACTATGAAATCTACTGAAGATGTCTGTTGTGATTCAGGCGAAACGTCGGTTGACGAATGATCCTTCTGCGGATCAGATTTTGACGCGGGTTACCCCCAAAGAAATTAATACTAACATATATATATTATGACGTGAGGTTCAGATCCTCATTACCTGACCCCCTCGTCATCACCAGCTAGCACAGTCGGAGAAGAATGGGACTTACCTTGAAGTATTGAATGACAATTGGAGAATATAATTTATCAATAAGAAATTATAAATTTAAATTTAAATAAAAGCAACTCATCAAATAGAATTAATAAAAATGCTGATCATCTTCTGAATTGGCTATTCAAGTAAAAATGGTTGTGTAATGTAAACATAATAAAAATTACTTCAATTTTAAAATTTAGTTGAAATCATTATTCCCATATTGGGTTTTATAGTAGGTAGAATTTACACTGTTATAAATAAGAAAAAGAGATATAATTTCCCTTCTGAAGCGCCTTGTCTTCCAGGACGGACGTCAGACTGCTTCAGACAAGGTTTGGAATAAATAATCTAGCCTACCATTGCATCTGGATCCTTTTCCTTGGCATGCTTGGGGGTTACCATTGTCCATTTAGACCAGATGACACCAGCCCTCAGTGCCGTCTAGTAATGTTAGATTTATTGTGATGGATCCATTGACGCCCTCCGCGGGTGGTATATTAATTTGCATTTTTTTACCATGCACAAATTATGAAATGATTACTTTTTTTACATACATGATTTATCTACATGTATGTAAAAAAAGGCCTGAAAACAGACAAAGTTATATAATATTTGACTTGCAATGTTGGAATCTAAATGCTACGCGTAAATTCTTTAATCTTACCGGAACGCCAAATAGCTGTAGACGCAATCCGGACTTTACAATGATTACATTTTGAAATATTGAGTTAAAATGGCCCTTTGCTCGGCTGCTGTCAAATTTATAACCTTAGATGACGCCATGTGCTCACCATAGAGATTATGGTGAGCACATGGCCACCGGTCTCACCATGCAAGCGATCATTCTAGTACCTACCTATATAACGTTCTAGTACCCCTCTATATTAGTAATATAAGTACGAGTATAGTGTATAGTACAAGACCATTTCTAACAGCCTTCGCAAAATGCAAAAAAATATTTTGTGCTTTAACAACGCGTTTTTATTTTGTTTCCCAATACTTTTTAAATAACTTTAATGACAGCAAATGACATTTTTTATTTGTTTGACATTAATTTGTCAAACATTAGGAATGCCAAATCCAGCATACCCGATGAGCCACTATTTATAGCCTTGCTGTGACATTAATTTTGTCCAATGGTTTAATTTCGTTATTGTTTGTGGTTAGTTATATATGAAAATCATCAATTTAATTTAAAAATATATATTATATTTAGATATTAGTTGATTACAGTCCGATATTAGAAATAGGCGAAATATATTATATTTATAACAATAAATCTTTTACGTGCTACCTTCCTAAACAGAATTGCTCATAATTAATATAAATTAACTTTGTTTAAACCACTTATTTAAAAATTTGAAAAATCCAAAATTATACTATAATTATGATTTTTTTAACAAAAATTTGATAGATTTTCTTGATCGTCACCACTAGTCTGCTTGCAAAGTTTCAGCTCGATTGGATCACGAAAAAAGGGTTAAAAATCGATCCAAAGTTTTTTCGTCAAGGAAACAAGCAAGCAGACGCCACGAGTTAAAAGAAAGGAAGTAATAAAAACATATTATAATTATGTTACCACAAAATAAATTTGCTACATTTGAAGAAGAAGAATTGCTCATGTTTAGAGAGGGAGTTTGCTTGAAATAAAACATAATAATCATAGTAATGTACATAATTCAATCTATTATAGATAAGTAAGAAGTAAAAATGAAAAGTTTAATTGAATCTAATAAAATATATCAAATATATATTTGGATGAAATAAATAAAATTGAATGAATATTCAGTAAAAGAAGTAAGTAATGAATTAAGATTATTTACATATATATTTAGCATCTAAATGGAAGTTCTTTTTTGTTTTTACTCCCTTTCTTTTCTGCTTGTCTGCTTGTCTTCTTATCGGCTTGTCTGCTGAAAAAACTTTGGATCGATTTTTAACCCTTTTCCCGAGATTCAATCGAGCTGAAACTGTGCAGGCAGACTCGTGGCGACAATAAAAGTGATCGAACAAATTTTTGTTTTAAAAAAATTAATAATTATAGTATAATTTTGTTAGAGCCTCTCCACCCATTGATTCCATAATGTAAAATAGTATATAAATGTGATATAATTTTTAAAATTGTTTCTTTAGATAGATAGTTGCTTTTACTAAAATTGCTTTTTTTAGTCACCTTGGTCCACGTAGGGACCATCGAAATCATTCTAAAATTATAATAAACTATGAATATTCAAACGCTTCAGAAGCTTTTTGATGCGAATATTTAAATTGTTATTATATTTTTTATTACGTACTTAACGTACTTGTAGAAAAAAAAATTGTCGATTGTTTGTATTTACATTGTTTATATAAAAACTCATTACTTTTCAGTAATTTATTACGTCAGACAGCTGAACGTTTCATTCAACTAAACTAGCTCACGTCTGTTAATTTATTTCCCGATAAAATGAGAAACATCGTCTGGCGTGTAAATAATATCGTATCTCTTCGCTTCCTACCGAAACCTTTCTGCCCGTAAGCCCCAGCTACTTAATTGAACAATGCGAGAACATTTCATCCGAGAACTGAACAACCTTTTGTTTTAATTCGGCTGAAAATTATCACGGAGCGATCGTTCACTTTGTTATTTTGGGCGATTGTCCACGTTAGCGAGCAGCGGGGCCGGGGCGGGCGTCAGATTTCACACCCCGGATGGCGACTTATTTTTAGGCGTCCGTTTCCATTGTGCCCAAAGCGCTCCAGATTCACTGATTGAATTAGCCCTGATAAGTATGTGAGAACTCGGCGGCGCGAGTGAGGCGCCTAACTGGATACCCGATACCTGTGTAAATGGTACGTTGCCACGTTCATTTACTGATTACGCTCTTCATATTAATGAGGCGCTTAGCTGGCTTTATTTAAACCATTATACCAACTATACAGGAAGAGTTAAACGTTATTATTACAGTTAATTTAAAAGAAAGTAAAATTACCTTAATCTGATTAAAATTACATCAAATTATCCGCACTGATCATAATAACATTTGCTGGTTTTCTAATACAACAAACCAATATTTGAATAAACGACAAAGCTAGATAAAATTTTATTTTTTAGATCAGTACAATAATAATGCAACAACCAACAATGATTGTAGTCTTTATATCTATTTTATACCCTTCGTTATTTTATTATTTTATAATATATCCCTGTGGTATTGAATTTTAATTATTTTATTATTATATAATATATCCATGTAGCTTGGCAAAAATGGAGATCGCTCACTGGAGTTTTGTGTGATAATCGTGTACATGTGAGCACATAAGGTTTTTTAAACGATACTGCAGATAAGACCTTCAATGATCTACAGCTTAGAATGCTGGACCTCAAAGAAGTTGCACGAGCAAAAACTCCACACCAGTGAATTGAAGATGCTCATATAGTTGTAAAGTGAAGAAACCAAGAAACCAAAAGAGGTGGAGGTTGACCCAACGCCACATGGTGGAGTAGTGTGTAGAAAGACCTGACGATTGCCCAATTGGACGAAGCGATGGCCCAGAACAGGGAATCCCCAAATGAAATGGGAAATAGAAGAAGAGAAAGATTAAGCATGTATTTAGTATTTAGTTCAAAATATTATTTTTTTTCAATTGGTTGAGCAACTTTGTAAATAGACATTTAAAAAAATTGATTTTATTATTTGTACGTATCTACTTATATTTTTTTAATTACACCTACATATTTCGGAAAAAACTTTCAAAATATTATGAATTATATTGTTTAGGAGAAGTATTTCATAATATAATAACAGTTTTAAAATTATATGTCAAATGCAACATAAAGTAATCGTTAATATTTCGAGGTTTAAAATTAAGTAAATTCCTCAATACATGAATAAATTAATGTATATGAATATTTTATTATACAGCAATATTGGATCAGCTATTGAAGCGTATTCCTATATTCTTCTCGCAATAAAAAAACAGGCTTATTGCTTCACGGCTAAATGGTTGATGGAAGTTTGCGGAGAGCTTAATTCTTAATCTGATAATACTTTGGGTGCATTTTGAAAAAACGGGCAAAAACCATATAGCCTTTATTTCTTATTCGATATATCTTGGAGTATACTCAATTATTTTTGTATCAGCGCTCAAGAATGAGTTGAGTGACTGGAATACCCATTATTGGAGGACATCCATCTTCTATTCTTGTTTGCAAAGCACATTCGCTATTAGTTTTATAACTGTAAAAGGATTGATGCGATAAACTCGTACCTTTTTCTGTACAAACACTTGTTACTCGTAATTTGGCACAGATTGTTTTTTGTGCTTACTTACCATCACGCCGTTTCCCCGAGGGGGTAGGCAGAGAGGATAGAGCGCCATACCCTTCTGTCCTGACATACAACTTTCGCTTCGTCTACATTCGTACATCTCCGCATGCAAGCTCGACGGTTGTTCAGACTTCTAACAGGACCATCTTCCGGTATCTGGTTAATCTGGTCATGCCACGTCTTCCGTGGTCGCCCTCTTTTTCTGGCGCCGTCAACACTTGCATCATATATCTTTCTTACCATTCTTTCCTCATTCATTCGCTCAACATGCCCAAACCACCTGAGCGACCCTATTTTTATTCTCTGTATTATGCTACGATCAGCTTTACATTCATTCCTAATATCTTCATTATTTACTCTATCATACATGGATTTACCACACATACGTCTAAGGGACCTCATCTTTTTTGTGTATTGTTGCATATTGTATATTGATGCTTATTGAATCAATTCGCCCATTTTAAGACTCTTTGATAAATATAAATTTTGATTGTTAAAATATAAAGCTATTCAAATAATTGTGGTAAAAGAACAGGTGTAAAATGGCTTAATTCATTTTTAAGGTGGGAATTAGTATATTATTTCGAATTTGAATCTGAAGTTCAATTATTACTTCCAATCTGAATCTCTTTTATATTATAATAATGGAACAACTGGCAACTGTCGGTGGCGCTGCCTGACCTTTCCTTCATTTCACCCCGCTACTGCCAAACGCGCCCCCATCTCATCTCTCAGTCGCGATCGCTTTGAGATTTAATTAAATGAAATAAAAAGAAAAATAAAACATCAACTGGCCATTGTTTGTAACTGTTACACCTGAACATGGATTGTGACAAATTGCAATTCTTGATGAATTAGTGTATATTATAGATATCTCACAGAGACGAAACTGTATTAATTATGGGAAAGTAGGTATAGAAGTCATTTGGGTGTACACAGGACTTATGACCTGTCTTTTTATGGTTGGCTTAAGTGATCACTTTACACAATTGTAACATTCGCCATTTCCACCCATGATAGAATATACCATGCTTATTCATTTTTTGGGAGTTGTATATATGTTCAAATTGCGTGGAAAGCTTTCATATATATAGCTTTCATATGAAAGCTTTCCACGCAATTTGAACATATATACAACTCCCAAAAAATGAATAAGCATGGTATATTCTATCATGGGTGGAAATGGCGAATGTTACAATTGTGTAAAGTGATCACTTAAGCCAACCATAAAAAGACAGGTCATAAGTCCTGTGTACACCCAAATGACTTCTATACCTACTTTCCCATAATTAATACAGTTTCGTCTCTGTGAGATATCTATAATATACACTAATTGATTAATAATGTCTCTGTGACATAAATCCAGCACTGTTCTGAAAGATTTGAACAAACTCAAAATATTCTGAATTCTTGATGATTTCAATTTCTTTCACATGATTACTATTATTTATTACTTTAATCGAATTAATTGATGAATTTCATTTAAATATGAAGATATTTTTCTTTTCGGCCTTTGAGGCAACATTTTACATACTGAATACAATACAATCAATGAAAAATCTTTAATCGTATTATATTTAAAAGTGTCACTGTTTTTCGAGGGTTTTAGTTATAAACTTGTTGGTCTTGTGGTAAGGACTTTCGCTTCGTAATCCAAAGGTCGTGGGTTCGAACCTCACTCCAGACCAGCAAGTTAGTTCTATTTTCATAGCACAAGCGTTTAACTTATTTTGAAAATAGTAAGAATATTGAAGTGACACGTATTCCGTGCTCGCATCTCTTTTTAAAAAAAAAACATTTTTTTCTGTTAATTAAATGTCCATTTTTTGATATATCAAACAATATTAATTATCATTGGTATATCATATGTTTGCTTAAAAAATAATGTTTCTTCCTGTTTTGGTTACATATTATTGACCATAAATTGACATTCAATAATTATTGTTGACTTGTTTAACAAAAAAAGTAACCCATAAAAACCAAGTTCTTACAATACTCCCTTTCTCATTTTCGGGTTTCGTGTCTACCAAATGCGTCGGAATCTCCATACAACTTGTATGAAAAAACCATTAAAAATTTGAAAAATCCAAAATTATACTATAATTATGATTTTTTTAACGAAAATTTGATAGATTTTCTTGATCGTCACCACTAGTCTGCTTGCAAAGTTTCAGCTCGATTGGATCACGAAAAAAGGGTTAAAAATCGATCCAAAGTTTTTTCGTCAAGGAAACAAGCAAGCAGACGCCACGAGTGAAAAGAAAGGAAGTAATAAAAACATAATATGTTTTATTTGTTAAATTATAAAAATATAAATTTTTTAAAGACGTTTTATATTATAAAAATATTCATTGCTATAACTCGAGAGCTACTTTGACTTTTTTATTAACTGTATATATTCATGCATAGCTTATTTAATAATTCTTATAAAGTGATACACACTTTGAATGGACTTAATCTCATCTTAAAATGATCGATTGAATGAAAACACTTATTTTGCAGGGTTTTAACGTCTTCTGTCGGATCGCATTTATTAGTTTGATATTATATTAAATGAGGAATTAATTATTACATTTAAAACCATTAAAAAACCATAAACGCCACTATCGCTTTTGCATCTGTATGCCACAACATTGTTATTAGAAAAATAAGAGTAATCGACTCGAAGGTTCCGCTAAGGAAAATTTGACGTAAAAAATAAATAAATTGAAAAAATAGATAAATGACGTTCCCTGCGAATCGTGCGATAAGTGAAGAGTGACCCACCACCTTTTTAAGAGCAGTAGCTCCCATATGGGCCCTACACTTTCGCCACCCAAATCGGTATTTTTTTACACTAAAGAGGTCATCCTTCTCACGCTACTTAAAGTCATACGAGTGCAAGCAGCGCGGGAAGGCGTCCACACAAAACCGCTTCACTGTCATCGAAAACAAACCATACAGTACAAAATAATAGAATGAATGATACAATGAGTATAATAAGTTTGGAAGCAATTAAAAGAGAATGAGCGGATGGAGCCGAGGGGGTGAGGGCAGCACATGGCGCCTGCACTGTGCCCGCCAGAGAGAAACTTCCCTCCACCTTTCGCCCTTCAAACTTTGTTTGCCGCGCGCCACTACAATATTTGCATTCCAAATGGCTCGCCCGACCTTCCGCCCTGTCATATTTTCATTTCCTTCGCCTTCTCCTTTTCTTTCTGTTATTTTATGTAATTCGGGCGGTGCTCGACCGGGGCCGAATTATGATGACGTTCGAGACGGAGGCATTTTTAACGCCCTCGCGTCGGGCAGGCTGCTGCGGCGGGTGTCGCCCGGAGTAATACTGCGGATAATACGGCGCTCCTATGGTTTCTTTATGCACATTGCACGCTTAAGCGTAAAGCCTATCTAAGCGCTTATAGCAACGGAGGCGGTCAATCAAATATCGTAACTATTGTCAACCCGCCGAGAAATGTATATTTGAAAAGCAACTTAGACAAACAGCACTTAATATTTAATAACCAAATTAATTAATCAATTAGAAAGACATACAGAAAAATCTAATTCACGAAAAAATACTAGGTTACTACTGGGATTCGAACCCAGGTCACCTCCTTTCCGGGGCCGGTGCTCTGACCACTAAGCTATAGCAACCCTCTATGTTTCCGTGAATATATCGACCTTATATGTATTTCTTATTTTTATTAATTTGATTAATTTTTATTTTTATTTTTGTCCATAGAGCAATCCACTTTTTTGATACGGTAAAAAAGCACTTAATATTTTTAATTTGTGTAAAATCTTGTTCCTAATAAATCACCCTTCTTGTCGATAATTCCACCCTCCATCCATTCGTAAATATTCCAACAAGTAAAACTATTTCTTGACAATGCTTCTCTATAATATGCCTTAGTCATTCATAAATATTTATCATTACTGACATATTTCTAAATGTGGAGACCTGTAATTGGCCATCTATATTATATCAATGTTTTCTATGCTTTTTTTTGTGCTGTTGGTCTTCCATAAACATTAAATAAATAAATAGTGAGAATGTGCAGGCTTTAAAATGATTTATTCAATAAATAACATTGATAGGTATATCTTAAATCTGATTACTATCATTTAAAAATCAAATAAACAATATTCATATATATTATTTCATTTGTATTTTTTTACCACCTTCCAGTTTCTAGTATTTGTCTATGTGAATGTGTCAGGATACAAATCAATCCTTACCATATTAAGTTTTTTGTTTATTTTCTTTAATGTGTTTTAAATATTTTTTATAATTGTTATCTCATTTACCTTATAATAGTGCGCAGGTGCACAGTGCATACGTATTTTAAATTAGAATTTTAATTATATAATAGCCCAGAAAGGCGTGAATTGTACAAATAATTTTAAAAAAGTGGTGAAATCTAAGTTTTTTTTATTAATTATATAATATTATTTTAATCTATTTTATTAAAATAAAAATGAATTTTCCATCGAAAGTACCGAAAACTGTATTACGAAGATACAGTCGAAAGAAGATCCAGATAACGAGTCCCGGAGCAAGAAGAGGTTAAATAAATGAGAAAACTAAGAGTATGACATCTGAAAAATGATGTTTTGAAGCGACGAGCGATCGCGCTTTTTGTTTCGCGATACAACCCCGACGTACGCTACATTTAGAATTTAAAAGTTCCGTTCCTCGAAACCGATTGCATTTACATGGAAGTTGGCCGCGCAGGGGCGCCCGGAAGCCGTGGTCCCGAGCGCCGAGGCGCGCGGGCAGCCTCCTCGCCTCCTGCCTCCAGGGGAGGGTAAACACTGACACGGAAAACGCGAACGCACAGACAAAAAATGATCGAAACAGTGCGTTAGGAATTACACCCGGATTCCCACAGTCGGTGCTCAGTCATCAATAACTGCGCTTGTCGCAGACATTTGTTGGAAAATAAAATCCAGTTACTAATAACGCTCGCGGCGACGCCGTTTCGTCCGCAAAGAAACGTTGAATTTTCAAGGTGTTATAATATAATGTTATATACGTTATATTTATATATTTTTTATGTATATTGTATATAATATAATATATTTACATAAATCGTTCCGAGTGAAGCTTTTTTTTGGTCACGCTTATGAGTTTTAATCCTGAAAAAATGGCTACTAAAGTATTGGAAGTTCTCCCTTAATTATAAATTGCATCTGTATTTATTATAATTAATAAAAATATACATTCAATTTCTAACAGCCTTTCAGAATGTGGTTAACATCTCAAAAATACAAAAAATTAACTTAAATTTTGCCACCAATCTAAATAACATAATTCAATTAATGCATACATGCAATAATATTAAAACTATGTAAATCTTTAAAGAATTATTTAATATTGAAAAGTAACGCGTAAAGCTAAAGACCCGCTGTACAGTGAAGAGGGATCCACCGCACACCCCGGGCAGCTTTGTGCGCAATAGCTACCATATCGACCATTTACTTTAGCCACCCAGTTTGGCATTATTTTAATGCTAAAACGGTCATACTAGCTACGTCACTGACGTTGTGGAAGCGGCGCGGCGAGGCGACCACACAAAACCTCTTCACAGTCTCTGTGGTGCGAGGATGAGGAAATTATAATTTATTATATGAGATTACATGGTGCAAGATTCAGATAATTTTACGTAATAAATGATAAAATAATTTTGTGTGCGTGTGCACAATATTTGTATGATAATTATTTATATACATAAATATATATGGATTGAAACACAACATGTGAAAAATTCATGTTTTACGACTCTTTTCTTCTCTTCGTGTACTCCGTTAGAACAAGAAGATGAAACATCGATCCATATTGATGATGTCTCGTCCACACCTACATCGATATCTATACGGATAGGTAATGAAGCTCTCGCATATCGACGAGAAATGAAACGTTCTCCGCTCGCAAGATTTAATGGCGACCCCTGGCAGGCACGTATGTCGAACGTATTCAAATCACAAATCATATTTGCTACGATAAATAAGGTTTGATCGGATCCTATTATATTGTTTGGAGCGAAGTCACTTCGAGAGGCAGCGGACGATAATATTAGGTGTAGTTTAGGCCAGCTCAAGTCTCGCACGTGACCGGAATGCAACTAATCCCAGGACGGGGAAGATATTGGCGGGAAATCCAGCGTTCGACCTTGCCGCCATTTTGGTACGTTGCGAGTCGCCATTACAAGGATTTTTTTTTAAATAAACGAAACGGTCTTTTGTCTGGTTTACTTGTATTTTTTCTGGATATTATTGCAAAATTAATAATTTTATAGGCTTTTAATAGTATTCAAAATTAGTCAATGCTCAAAATTCTTTTATCTGTCTTTATCTTCGTAAATCTGACAACCAAATCATACCAATGGATATGGTTTTTTTACGTAATAGATACTTCAACTACGTACATTTCTTGAAGAGAACGTGGAAACCCATGTACTCTATTACAAATTTCATGTACTGTATTATTTTATATTCATGTACTATGTTCAGGTTTTAAAATAATAATAAAATAAAATAATAAATAATATCTGATTTATGAAATTTTCACGTTTGAGTAAGACAGAAATATCATTTATTTTCCAAATTACTATATTTTTTTGGCAAATAATCATTTCAATGACGCGAATAAATGTTTTGAATGTCTCTTAAACATCAAATCAAATTAAATTATAGGTTTAACTCAAATAGAGCTTATTTCATATCAACAAGCCTTCAACTTACTCATTGTCACAAGTTATCCCACCTTACGCTAATTGGTACCAAAAAATCTATTGACTGCCGTATAGAAAAGTCTTAATTTTTTTTTTTAATATATATTATTAAAGATATTTTCACATCATCTGCACATTGGTCGTTTTTTAACCTCTCTGTTTAAAATTTTAATTTTTTAATACATGTGATGTGGTTTTTAATATTTTAATATAAAGCTGTAACATCATCATACCATAAAAGGTATCATTTTATGTTTTTCGTACAATGTCGTTTATTTTTTTTCTCTTGTTTCAGGTAAGTACCTACAAGTCCTGCTTAGCAATCTACTACTATTTCACATAAAAAGTGTCCTCTACAAGTAGGTACCTATATGATTTTTTTTTTTTAAAACAAATTTGGATTTCATAATTATTTCTTATCTTTTTCTCAGAAAATAATATTGTATCCCCTTACCTAGCCCTTCCAAACCAGACTCGTCACCTTATATCTGATTTTTATTTCTCGAGTCTTATCTATTGAAGTAACTAAGGATTTACTTATGTCAATATTGATCTCAAATAATGAGTAAATGATTAGTAATTGGTTAATCATAATCAAACATTAAAATAAATATATATCTGAAAGTGAAGTTAGAAATCGAAATGTTCCTCTTCTTGCCGCAGAGATATTTTTGAATAGATATTTTTTTAACAATATTTTTAATATAAGTTTATTCTGAGAATATATTTTCTGGATTTTGTCCGCAGAGAGATGATAAACTAATAAATATAAATTATAGAAACTAAGTCATTTATATGAGAAACGTGTAACGCTTACAACTGAAATATACAGGTATCATTACCAGTTACGAAATCTATGTATAATAACTAGTTCATGAGATAATACTACAGATGTCCCTAGTATAGTCCATTCAAATAAAAGAAAGATTATTGGATTTGGAACATATATAGAACTTTCAAAAATATGATAATGTGTGGATGTTTTTGCGATGGAATTGGTAAACGTTACATTGTAAAGAGAGATCACTTAAGTTATTTCATACAGGTTGTAAGCCCTGGGCCATCATATATAAAAAAAAACTTACATACACGTTTATCTCAATGGCTTCGTCTCTGTGAGACTTTTAAAATGTATATATTTTTTTATTCAGATATTTAATATGTTCAATTGGGGGTACGACCTTAATGCATGTTCATCTACATATATCTAGCTTTTGTTTCTTTCCATCCCTTTGTATCAACAACATTAAAAATAACACAAAAGGGATTAAAAACAAAAATAAACTGACATTTTTCAGTTCTTATAAGGAATATGGATGTAAAATATTAATAACTCGTCTTTTATTTTGCATTTTATTAATTAAATATGTATTTTATTATTAATAATATATGACTTATTGATAACATAGGAAAAACTTTCTGGTATCCTAGAATGGAGGCTTAAACCACCGACCACTGGATCACTAGGCGAGAGTCATAACCACTACGCTAACAAGTTACTCGCCAATAGTTTTAAAGTATTCGGACACCCGTGAAAATGACGCGATATATTAAATTAATATAAATGTCAAGATCATGTAGTCATGTAGCGCGGCACTTTCATGTAGCCTGTGCCAAGTGTTGATTGCGTGTCACACTCGACTGCCACATCTCATTAGCAGCTAATCAGTGTCGTTGTTGTAATTTATGACATATGAAACACATGAGTTTAAGTGGCGTGGTGAGGATGACCACTTCAGCATAAAAAATGTCGAATTGGATGACGAAGGCGTAGGGCCGATATGGGAGCTATTGATAATGTTGTAATCCCTGCAAGTTACGGATGGATATTCTAAATTAGGATAGTTGATAACGATTGAATAACGTTTGAAACAAACAATTATTTTGCTTTTTGCTTTCAATTATGATTAAGACCGATTACTTTACTGCTGTTGCTTTTAGGGTAGAAAAGAACGAATCATAAAACCGCTTCGTGATTTTGTATCTGTTTATACTTATATAGGTCATTTTGGAAAAATCTCGTAATAATAAATGTTTATAATATTATGTCACTGATCTTTCAAGACTTCTTGGAAGGATTAATTATGAATAATGATTTTATAAAAAAAAATACGAAGATACCAAATGATTACATAGATCTTAATTTCGTTACTCTCTGAGCATAAGGTAGCATTTATTTGTTCAATGCATATCAATTTTCTTAACTGCTTCTTTATTAATACTTCGAGATCAGAACATTATTTCTTCCTGGTTTAAATAAAACTTTTAAATTTTTTTGTCAGGAATCATTCGACATATCAAACACAACTCCTTTTTTAACTTTTTTTATTTTTACGACGATCTGATTTCTTACACATTAATAATATCATATTAATATCTCGACAAATAAATTGAATAATTTATAGTGCGACGTTATACTGAAAAATGAATTGACAAAATTGTGTTTTCGTGACCCGTTCATTTATTTATTTTATTGAGGATTTGATTTTCGATCGGGAGATAATCAATTAAGTTCATTTGTCATTAGTCAACAGCTTAGATTAGTTTTAAAATTGAATTAAATAAGAAATTATATTTGTGGTTTGTATTTCACGCATCCATCCGTACAATTTAAAAATTGCTTCATAATGTCATCACAATAAATCCAAAAACTTCACTTACACCTCTGTCGTAGAATATTTTGTTCACACAATGATTTAAAAATGAAAGTTTCTAAAAAAGATCGCGCCATTATTATCCCGCAGGGATTTTTCACATCTTCAGGGGGCTTTTCGCACTTGAAGTCCATGATTCCGCAGTTCTGACGCGCTGATCGGATCATGCTACGACGCTACGACGGAAAAAATATAGGTACATAGGTCAAAAGTTTATTTATTATAATTAAAATTGGTTGACTTCTTAAATCGCGGATACTCTTATAAATAAACAAATTAAGAGCTTTTAATTTCGATGTTTTTTTAAAACGTACTTAAAGACAATTTTAAAAAATCATTATTTTCGTTTTTCGAAAATTGGCGCGATTTTTTTTACGCCTTCCAAGAACGTCGTCCGAACGCGGATCCCAAGGAGTAGCGGTTCGGTTGGAAATGACGTCCGGACGCGGATCTCCGGGCGGCGGGGGGTGGCGCACCCTCAGGGCGGAGGGCGGAGGCGGCGGGCGGCGCGCGGCGGGGGGCGGTCGATGCGCGCGCGGCGGCGCCCGGGCGGCACTCGCACAGCGCGCGCCCTCCCGACACGTCGTGCCTGCCGCTCCGCTGCCGCCGATCGCTATATACAAGCTGTAAGTCACTTTTCCTCAAGTAACTGTCTCGCACCCTCCACCGCCCCCGCTCCATGTGTCCCCCCGGCCTGCCCGGCTAGTCTTGCGCCAGTGATAGTGTCAGTGTCGCCGCGGACCCGCGCCAGTGCTGCCCGCGAAGAATGCAAACCGGTGCTGTTGTGCGATTCGGTGGAGGCTTGTTTTTCCCCCTGGACTCTGTCGCTCCTGAGAAAAAGAAAGTTAGTATGCCCCGAGGACCTTACCTCGACACTTTTCATAACCGTTTATATTTCGAACTTTCCGAAACTTTTCCTCTCCGCGAGCTGCGGCCGTCCGCGACGCGACCCGAGCTCTTGCCGCGAAATATAGTCGGAACTCTCGATAACTACGCCGAAGTTACCTCTCTCCCGATCTGGTATCCGGAAACGGCAGTCAGTGGCGACAATTATAAATGCCGTATTCCGGAAACGGCGCAAAACTTGGATAATTAACCTCTAACTTCGGCAACTATTTGTACTTCCCGGCGGACGCTAGTCTTTATCGAAATCGCGCGACGATTTATTCATTCCGAGGAGATAATCCGCTTTGGGAAGTTTCGGAATGTCGTCTCGGATGATGGACTTTAACCGCGGCGGTGGTTTCCCGCTAAACGGCCGCGATTTAAGTTTCCAACTGTCAAAGCTTTACTTACTCGAAAAGTGCGCGAGATTAAAAAAAAACTTTAATTTGTTATACCTAAATATCGTCGTCCGACATATGGTTAAAGTCAGTTGCCGTCGGAAAGTTGGTGTTGACAGTTTATTGCCGTTGTGCAGTTCTGGCCGATGTAAATTGCCCCGTCCCCGGCGTTGTGACCGGACGGAGCTGGTCAGCGCCGATCCGACGAAAAGCGGCCTTCGGGTGAAGTGGAAATGTAGTCGGGAGTCCGCCGACACGCGAGTGCCGGATGTACGGGCGCTACCTGGCTCGGCTCGTGCCCCGAATGGCAATAGCGGCCCGCAATAAATAAGCCGATCCGGCACACGTAGCTTCGGAAACCGATCTCATTGCATTATTCATATATTTTCAATTACCTTATAGCCGCCCTGTTGCGACAGAATAGTAGCGTTGCATGAGGCCATCTTGTTAAGTGAAGTCGAAGACCGATTTATATTTTTCGATCAACCACGATGAACGGGCAATTTGATTCCAGTTTCCTTGCATGACATCCATTATTTACATCGATGCTTGTGTGCATGTATTTTTTTTAAGTGCGACATTCATCCCGTTTCATGTTTTTCCATCATTTTTCCATGTGTATGTTCATCCTTTCGTTTTTCTACGCTAAATTTAGTAAAATATTTACATGATTATTATTATATTTTGTAAATTAATTTTCAGTGTTGTATACCTACTCAGAATGAATCCATGTTTTAATCGTAATTTTCACTAAATTATCGACTATTACAAGGTTCGCGGTATAACTCGCACGTAATCGCGATCACGCAGTTTGGTTCATATCCGAACCTCAGGACACGTGTGACCTGCGTAGAGAAATCTGATACAGTCACATTACGCACATTTCGGTCGTTTTGATGAATATTTAATTAACTAATTTCGCCAACAAATCTCAGGCGACCAACAAATCTCCAAATAAGATTAGTTGTGTGGACGAAGAGAGTAGCAGACTCCTCCCTCGTAGAACCTTCTGCGATACGTGAGCGGCACCCCAGGTACTACCTGCGTAGTACCTACATTTTATACGAATATTTTACGGTTCATTATTTTTAATAAATACGGTTTATTTAAATTTTGTGAGCTAATAATTTTAACAAATTTGATTTGTTTTTTAACAATAATATTAGATAATATTTTCGCTGCCAAAATTCAACTTAATAATGATATTCTCCTTTTCCCTCATATCTCACAAGCAATATTTCATAAAGGCCTTATTCTGTTAAATATTTATTTATATTGGCTATTTTAACAGAAAGTATTTTTACACTGAATATATAAATAATTATGTTCGTTTAATACACAATTATTTAGAATCATTATAAAATTATAATTTGATGTTATTAATGTTTGAATTTGACTAAAATATAAATTTCAATAAAATTGTTAAAAAATAAATTAAAGCCCAAAAAAATAACAGTGAAGATATGAAGTGATACTTTAAATAATTATTTTGCTTAATTTGTTTGTATTAATTTAAATTTATCATTAATTGAACTGAAATCTAAATTACAAGAATTTTATGGTATTCTTTCGAGTAATTTTCAAACAAAATTTTCAACTTTCCTTGACAAAAGGGAATCAGTTTTAATATAATTTAAACAGAATTATTTGGTATTGATAAAGAGAGGCCTTTGTGCCTCTTTTATTATATTTATCTAAACCACAGGCATTCAAGAGGGTTCACTGATTTATAGATTAATTTTGGGGTTATATTGCAAACAGACTCACTCGAAACAAGTACTTTCTTAATATATTTAAAGGACTACCGTCTGTTACGTGTCACTTGTGGATGAAACCAGGATATTTTAACGTAATTACCCATTAAAAATAATATTATATTTATTATCCCGAGAAAAGCATATAATAATAATAATAAAATCTTTTTACAAAAAATAAATAATATTAATAAATAAAATTAAGATTTTTCTAATATTTAAGTCACAGTGAAATTATATACACATTCACAAAACAAATTTCCACATTTATTGCTTTCTATAGCTCTTTGCTAACATATATATTTACTTATATTGCTATATGTATTACATGCTAACATATATAGAATGTTGGTGTTTAACACAAAAATACAAAGTAATTTAGTATTAACGAAGAAAATGATAAATAGGTACGTATCTATCTTACGGCCGTGACAATACCTTCCACTGCAGATTAATAGGCCGTAATTATCAAGAGGATACAAAAGTTTAAGTAAATTACCACCCCTTTTTGTAACACTCAGAAGAATATTTACCTTGAGGAAACATAATTAAAAAAACTTATTGTTTTCATTTTCTTCCTAATGTTCACCCTTTATTTCGGTAATCGGTGTTTATATTTCGGTATCTCTTTCACCGAAAGCTCTGTGAGGCTTCATTGAGACTTTTTTTTGCAAGTTATGGTGGAATCACTCTACCGGAATGAAATAAAACCATGCATTTTTATAATAACCTCATTTTTCATCACTTTCCCGAATGCTTGGTTCCTTTTGAATTTATGGCAAATTTATAATTGAAACGATCTTTAATAATTGAAGAAAGATTCTACATAATATTTTCATTAAAGGTTTTTTATTGCTATTTTAGTTGCCTTTCCGAAAAGCGCGTGGAACACGACCGTTCGAAGACGCAGGTTACCGCCAAAATGTTATATATTTTATTGTATTTTTTTTTCGGGTGTTCCTAGGGCTTAAAACCCATCGTACGGTTGGCTTAAGTGATAACTTACGCTTTTTATCATAGCTTCGTCTCTATGAGACATATACCTATATATAAATATATATATATGTATATGTATACATATAGTGCTGTTAGGATTTTGCATTGTTATTCAGGAAAATTACATATTAGTGTTTTTGAGTATTTGAAGAAATTAAAATATTTTAATATTTTTGTTACATTTCTAGCAATGTACACATCATTTTTGAGTTTTGATAAATTAAATATTTTAATTCTCACATCACAAATAATACCAATATTTACAAAACAGATCTTCTTCGTATTATAAATAAATCAAACAATAAGACACCCGTTATCCACCACCCCTCAAACTGTATTAATTTTTTATACCGAAAGTATTATTTGTTAGTAAATCAGTAAAATTACAGTACATCAATTAAGTGCCAGTCGATATTCAGTAAGTTATACTCAGCACTGAAAAGACGTCTTCCCACTTCCACCAGGTCAGTGAATAATCGAAAATCCTGAATTATTGAGAAGCTAAAATCGGACAATCTTGGACGGAAAATATTATCGTTATGTGATACTTAATTCTATATTTAGTTCAAAAATATATAATCGTTAAATTTTTGATAGTTTCTTTAAGTATTATATTAATCCTTTTCCATTTTTCTTTAGCTTGCCTGTGCTGGCTCAGACATCCAGGTTAAATCTCGTCTCACAAATGTTTATATGTGGAAATTGGTTTGCCCTATAAATGATCGGTACGATCATCTTTTATAACGATCGCGAGTCACAAATAAAGGACTGTGATGAATTTAATAACGTATATAAAATAAAACAGTCAATAAATTACAATACAATTCTTTATATTCGTTTTAAATATTGCTCCGCTTTTGTAAAAATGTATCTGAAATAAATTTACTACTATGAAAGTATACTAGAATCTGTTTTCATTAGCAAACTCAGACCATCAAAAGAGCACTGTGCTTAGAATACAATATTGTTCTCTTCAATCTTATTATTAATTCTACAATACCCTGATGAAACACTCCGCGTCAGTTTATATATATTATCGTCCAATCACTTCTTGTATTTTTAAAAAATTCCCCTGAATATCTGCTTGATTTGTATAAGATTTTTTAATAAAATGCTGAATGTCACTACATTTATTTCTTAAAATTGATACTTTTTCCTTTTATCGCATTAATTAGGTTCATATTTTTATTTATAATAATGGATGTACGTGCTCTGTATATCGTAATAAACATAAATTTCAATCAGCCATATCAAAATAATCGGCCGTGAAAATGTAAAATTTTTGCGAAAATCATTTGTTTTTATCAATTTTCTTTACGTATTTTGTGACTATGATTACGATTCATTATGAATAATACAATTAAGTTTTATATATTATTTCTTAAAATCGAAAAAGAGTAGCGTTCTCCCTTTTCATTTTTCACTTTTCAAAGCGGCTCAAATATTCAAGAGTGAAAATCCTACATGAAATATTGTTTAAAAATCCATATTTCTAATGCATCAACGACACCAATCCTAGATTAAAAATGCCTGTTCATTTTATTAACTTATCAAAGAACAATTATCTGTAAAGAAAAGAGAATAGTTATGAATGAAATATACCTGGGCAACCAAGGAGTAAATCAATTCAAGCTTTATTGTATTTTACAATATTAAGTTCCTAATCAATCAATAATGAATAAAAATTGAACTATTCTTCTTGTATTGAATTTATTCTAGGCAGCTCTAACATTGTTACTAAGGTTTATATATTTTGCAATTTCACAATAATATGTGTTTCATTAAAAAACTTAAAATGAATTTTTTAATTTTCATTATTCAATTAGTTGTTGAAAAAAGTTTTCCTTTCAATTATTTATTTATTATACTTATTTATTTATTATACTTATTTATTTGTTATTTCAGGACCGTTCAGGATCATTAAGTAGGTATTAACCCCCCTTTGTTTGTGTGCATATGTACACAAATACGATATGCTGATGAAATTCCTAGAATTTCATTAATGGCTCTGATTGCTGTGACACATATGCAGTACCGCAATGGAGCTTTTGATTTCAGTTGCGATCGACGCTACCCTCAAACGGCGCCCAACGCGTGGCAACGCGATTACTTTTAATTGTATTAGAATTATTTTGCGCACGATTATTTAATTCACACTTAATATTTCCGTTAGAAAAATGCTTAGCCAAATTATTTGTTAGTCTCTAATACGGTGTTGTAAATTTCTATAATTTATAATTTGAGAGCTTTTGAGGTAAACGCTAATAAATATTTCGATACCTGTGATATCCTGATTACGTAGGTAGATATATCCAACCATATCTCGTAAACAGTTTTACACACGAGTTGAAAATTGTTGTCAATAATAAATATGATTATGGCGTAACCGAAACCAGGCTAAACTCAACACATGCGTTTTTGTACAAAGGCCCCTGTGATCATAAAGCCTAGAAGTATCAAGTTTTAACGTGTTCTTTCATAGTGTATTTTAAATTCAAATTATTTATCAAAGACATCTTAAAATGAGGTTTATGTATTTTTTTTTACAAAAATCGACAATTTTTACAAAATATAATATAAATTGTGCTTTGTTGTGAAACTATTTGCAGTAAAGCACTGCTGACAATATTAGAAAAACATCGGTGATTATCTGAAATTTGATCATGATTATTTTACTGCCACACACACATACGTAGGTACATATTTATTATTAATGACATTTAAATTGAAAAGTTTAATTCTGACCTCTATTATTGAGCATTAGGTGCACAATCATTTTCCGTCGTATTTTTGTAGCTCATTCATTACGTATGGCACAATTTCGAACTACATTGCTTTTATAAACTTTCATTTACATCCAATTTGCATATAAAAACCCGAACGTTGCACTGCTTCAAAACATTTTCACTGATTCGCGATCAAATACGCCACTGATAACGTATGAAAACTCCAAACAAAAAGCCGGTATCGAATCACTGGTCGGCAAATAGAAGCCAATATGCATCATTGCGAGTACTACTCGCACGATCGAAGGCTCCAGACCAGCTGATGTTTCAGTATTAAATGCATCACAAATAAAACCACCCTAAAGCAAAGCAGCCTGCGATTCTGATGGATATTCCTACTCGGTGGTTCTCCCACCCTTACCATTTTTTTCATTACGATATATATTTTTTTTTATTCTGAATATAGATTAACACAATTAAAAATTCAACTAAACAAATACATATACCAGGCGCGCGCAGTAAGTACATTGATGCGTCAGTTGTACATAAACGTATATTTTGGAAAAAAATATTTATCCGACAGAATATAATTATATTTATATTGAAATCTGATTAACTTTAAAGTCTATTTTTTCAATTGATTCAGCAAAATTGTAGATTAACTTTTTTTTAAATATTGATTGTATTATTTGTATATATCTACTTATATTATTTGATTAATTACACCAACATGTTTCGGAAAAACCTTTCCATCGTCAGGGTGTTGTATAAGTGTCAAAATATCATAATGAAATGTCTTTTGTTTTTTGTTTCTCTAAATTATTTGAAAAATTATTTTTAAATATTATTACTGAAGTTCTTGGTTACTCGCGATTATTGGAATTTTTTTTAGAATTGGGCTAGTAGTTAAATTTAATTGATTTTTAATAATATTTTGTTTACTATTATATGCTTTACTAATTTCTAATGATTCTAAATTATTCAATTTCAGACCAAAATTATTTATGTGTAAAATAGAAAGTCCTATTTTTTTATTAAAACCGTGATCATTTTCGAATAAATGATTTGCAAATTCAGAAAAACCATGATTATTCAGACATCTTAAATGCTCTTTAAATCTTACATTGAAATTTAGACCGGTTTTTCTAATATAAAACGCTGTACAATCTTTACACGACAGTTTATAAACTCGTGAATTGTTAATTATATTATCTTTATCTTTTGAATTTATGAAGAGTTTCCCTATATAATTATTTGTATAACATGCAGGTCTAATATTTTTTGGTAGTTATTTTGAAATTGATTGGAAAATGTTTTACTATATAAAATTCTTCGCCAATAATCGTTATTATTATTTATATTTATCTGTGAATTGTATAAAAATTGATTAGTTATATTTTTATTAATTTTTTTTTAATTTTATCAATTAATTCTGTAATTAACTTTAAAGTCGCTTATTACCATAACTATTGATCAAAAAAATCTCAAAAGTTACGGTAGAACCGTACTTGTCAATGGGCGAAATTAGTCTCCTTCTTTTGTGTGTTGAGTTTGAGTTTTCCATGAGGACTAGCTTATGGAACACGTGTGTCTTCTGGATTGGATCGCGGACCGATGTTTTACTTGTCAGTGGATGAAGTTTCCAGTAAAGAACATCATCCAACAAAACTTCAAATAAATTAAACTACATAATACGTAAGTCTTGTTATTAATTTTATTTTGAAAAATTACATTCATTTCCCAGATAAAAGAAGTTTCAGGTTCATATATGGTTTAGTTAACAAAGAAATATATAAACACAAGTGTAATATAAAATAAAGCAATATAAAATAGAGTTTATTAAAAATTTTATTAATGAAAAATGAAAAACCACAATGTATTTGATTTTATCTATGACATTTATGATTTATAAAAAAATTTTTTTTTTCCATTTTTCATATGTACGTTTTGACTCATAATTTGCTAACAATATGTATTTTGCTCCAATTCGGTGATCACAAAATGATTGAATGTGCCTTGCAACTGCTACTTCAAAACATTGCTCTCTAGGCAATATTTGCTGCTCAAACACAAACCCGGATAACTCTCGAAATTAGTGCAAGTCATCAAATTATAGAACCAGCCATCAAATCAGTTGACAATCATTACACTCTTAATCTCAAATTCTACCTCCATCTGAATGTTCGTAAATTTATTTTAATGCAAGGATTTGAGAGCTCTTGATAGTCATTATATTTATCATTCATTAATAAAATATTTAATTAAATATTTCTTTCACAACTAAGATGATTGGCGTTGCGTGGATATAACATTACATATTTATTTTTATATTTGAATCAGCGGGTAAAAAGAGGTAGAGGTCGACCCAGCGCCACATGGTGGAGTAGTGTGGAAAAGGACCTGAAGAATGCTCAGTTGGACGAAGCGATGGCCCGGAACAGGGAATCGTGGAAAAAAAGAATAAGGAGAGCCGACCCCAAATGAAATGGGAAATGGGATAGGAGAAAGAAGAAATCAGCGGGTACATTAATAAAAATTTCCTCGTATACTACCTTAGAAAATTTTGTAGTATTTTCTTATACTCATTTAACTTGTATTTTATTTTATTGGGATATCAATTATTGGGAGAAATCTGGATTGATAAAAGGGGCGTCCAAACCTTAATAAATCAATAAGGTGACATCGTTTATTGATCCCACGACCTTTGTCGTTCTTAGTGAGCGCTCTACCATCTTGCATAATAGTAATGCCAGATTACTTTATGTTTATTATTATTTATTTTATTGTATTATTTGTTTACTTTTTCTTTTTTTTGAAAAAATAAAAACGATAATACTAATTAATATATTCAGATTCACAAAAAATAAATAAATATAATATTTTCATTGTCTTCTCAGCAATGAAAAACCGTGGCAAAAACTAGAGTTCGTTTTTCCAGAAATGAGAATTTTATTTTTATGTTATTGATTTAAATTAAATTTATGATTTTTTAAGATTGAACAAAATACATTCAAAGCAGCGTTGTATTATATAACACGTGTTTTTACCCATCACTTTGCGGCATTATTGTGCGAGCGTATATTAATAGGAGATACAATGTCAAATTTAGTTGTATTTATAATTTTAACTTTGTTATCACCGCATATTTCAGAGGCAGTGATAATGAAGTTGAAAAATTGTGCCATGTCGAGCAGTAACGCGCAACCAGGTGGGAAAATAGTTCCAGTGGGAAAACTGCAGCTCTATTTTAATTTTGTCCGCATTCTTCCTTATAATATGCGGAGCTGCATGCACACACTACGGATGTTTTATATCGTCCCGCACAATTCGCATGATTTGTCATTGCACAACAATGGTTTATATATTTCAATGGGGGCTGTCAGTTTTGGAGAACATTCCATTGAATAGCGACATTCCCTTCCATTCAGGCCTCGGCCTCCAGGATCCACCCCATCGGCATTACTGAGCAGCCAGAGCATTGTTGTTCTCGAGTTACGCAAACAATTATTAGCACACATACCTCCGCGGTGGAGCGTCCTCCCTTTCTGAGCTTCCAAATGAATTCGGGAAATTACCGCGGATATTTTTATTAGGAAAATCCATTAACATTCATTTTTCTATTACGGATAGGATTTAAACTTACGCATTAATAATGTAGGCATTATGTAATCTTCACCACAACCATATATATTTAAATTATCTTTAAATAACGTAGGTAAGAAGGAATGTCTAATAATGAACTGTAATAATGAAATAATGCGATGACCCACGTCCGTACTTTGATGCGTAACCCTTCCCTAGCGATGCAGTCTACCGAACCGAGTCTATCGAGTCAGTTGAAACTTATATTTCCGTTAATACCGGCAAATTAAATTCATTATTTTCACTTATATAAAAATATGGCTTACTCTTGGTATCCTACGAAAATAATTTTTTAATTCGATCCTTTGTATAATCGATATGTTGACTGCAATTTCATCCGCAATAAAAATAAAAAAAATTGTAGTCAGACAGAATGATCACTTATTAATTTCACAGTTAAAAAACAGTACAAATATGAATATAATTATACATCTTTCTCACTATTTAATTTTATTGGTACTTGATGAATGGTTAGAATTATTATCATGTTTATGTGATATATTTATTTATTTATTTATTTGAAAAATCCTTGTTTACAAATAAAGATACTTAATACTAATTTAACAATAAAACATAAGATAAATTACACATTTTTTTTGTTTTGTTTAATTTGTGGATTATGCCACTCTACTAGGCTACGCCTGTCCCAGAGTGGCGTTATAGAACACAATTATAATATTTTTTCGAGTTCGTCAGCAGTATTTATTTTCATAAGGTAGTTATTATGTATCTACAGAGTATCAAGTGGATATATAAATATATATATATATATATATATATATTTTTAATGCTCAATCATTATAGTAAATTTACGATTTTAACCATTTGAAACTCATTAAGTAGTTTTTATTCTAATTTAAATGCTAAGATGTCATACCGTAATACGAATTAACAGCGAGGTTGCCTAGCGTATTCTCTAGCACAGAATGGTAAGGGTTAATATTATCCCCCAAAATACAAGTACAGTGCCGTCAAAATGATGGCTCCACTCCGCTGGAGAAGCGGGCCAGCCACGCACGACGTGCACGCTCTGGCCCGGCCGGCCAATAAGCATTTGGGGCTGCTCGCTGAACAGCTCGCGGAGAATCTGCCCTGAGCGAAGAAACGAATACTCCAGATGACGAGGGCTGACACCGCATAATGGCTGTGATGGATTAAATGTACTGGGGAATTAATTGCTGGGATTGTAGCCCATTATTTAATACCGGAATACCCGTCAAGTTTCCTTTATGTTCAACAGCCGCTCTGTTCGGGCAACTCGGACCGTTTTTGGAAAACAAAATAAAATAAATAACTTGTGATGTGAAATATGATATAAAATACCACCGTGTACTCTGATGAACTTCACATTATTGTAACGTGCAATAGCTGACATAATGACATAATAATGACATAATGACATAATAAAAGAAATGATACTTATCTCACAGGGATTAATCGCTTTTATATATGATATATTATGCACGTGCATATATTATTTATTATATAAAATATATACGAACGAAGTACATAGGTAGACCTTTCTCTAAATCGATATAATATTTTCTGCATGAAAACTGCACATATAAAATTATAAATTCCTATTTTTTTGATTGCACATATTTAATTTCTGTGTTGAAATTAAATATGAAATAGAGATTACATATCAGAGATTGATAATGTTCTCACAAGGTAAACGCCCTCACAAAAATTAAATTAGCAGAACTACAAAACCAGTAATTTTATTTTCATATGTATTGTAATGAAGTTTACAAACCTACGTCCAAAACGGATGAAAAAAAAATGAAAAATGGTTATATTTTATTCGGTAGATTTCTTCTCGCTATCTTCACATCACTTTTTTATGCATACATAGAAAGACAAAATATATGTTTACATGTTATTATTCAAATGATTTAGTAATTTTTATAATATTTTTTAGTGTTTAGTTTTATAACGTACCTAAACAACAACAATTTTCAACAATTCAACTAGGCACTTGTATCAAAATGTATGTTGAAATATGAAGAAAGATAACATCCTAAATATTCACTGGATATTTTGAAATTATAATTTTCTGTCAATAGCCTTCTTTTTGTACGCGCGTACAACATTACTAATGCGAAATGAACGAAATGTGCAGAGTGATTTTCTAAGCGGTGTTACTAAAAATATGTATTTTAAAGGGGCACTGTTATATTAATTAACTAAACCAATCAATTTGACTTTCTTTTTCATGTATTTTGTTTGAATTAGTGTATATTATAGATATCTCACAGAGACGAAACTGTATTAATTATGGGAAAGTAGGTATAGAAGTCATTTGGGTGTACACAGGACTTATGACCTGTCTTTTTATGGTTGGCTTAAGTGATCACTTTACACAATTGTAACATTCGCCATTTCCACCCATGATAGAATATACCATGCTTATTCATTTTTTGGAGGTTGTATATATGTTCAAATTGCGTGGAAAGCTTTCATATATGAGTTGTAAGCGCCTTTTCCATGCGGCCTGTACAAAGCCATTTTCATTCCCCTAAATCCCCACAGATGTCGCTAATGAGAAAATCTATATTGATTTTTTCTGTGGGGATTTAGGGGAATGAAAATGGCTTTGTACAGGCCGCATGGAAAAGGCGCTTACAACTCATATATGAAAGCTTTCCACGCAATTTGAACATATATACAACTTCCAAAAAATGAATAAGCATGGTATATTCTATCATGGGTGGAAATGGCGAATGTTACAATTGTGTAAAGTGATCATTTAAGCCAACCATAAAAAGACAGGTCATAAGTCCTGTGTACACCCAAATGACTTCTATACCTACTTTCCCATAATTAATACAGTTTCGTCTCTGTGAGATATCTATAATATACACTAATTGATTAATAATGTCTCTGTGACATAAATCCAGCACTGTTCTGAAAGATTTGAACAAACTCAAAATATTCTATTTTGTTTGCTTTAAGTTCATGGAAAAAATTAATTTACATTTCCTATTCCGAGTATGTACCTACATTTCTGTGCCTTGCACTAACAAATGAATATCTTTAATAATTTTCATACTTCAGAATACTATTTGGAGGTCTCATCCAGAACATTTTTCTTATTTACTCGTGGTGGTTTGTTATTTCCTAAACGGAGGCTGTCCTTCCTCCACTCTCACCCCGCGCCGAGCCTTGAAGGGGACACCAATATCGCGCGCTTGTCTTACGGTTCACTGGGTTTTCTTTCAATTTCAGGCGGGTTGTGCTGCCACTGTATAAAGTATTGAATATGTAGGTATGTGTGTATTAACAGCGCACGTGTGTGTTTGGATACCTTTATTTTCAGTCTGAACGATTTTAGCGATGGCTTTCAGGATCGGCATATTTTCAGAAGAATTCTTATCGTAATGAAAGAATTTTCAAAGATTTTTCTATTATCTTTTATATTCGGTAGTAACACACGATGTTTTAATATTCGTTGAATTTAATTGTGAGAAGAATGTAGATACAGAATGCGCCAGTATAAAATTGAACAACAACTAGCATTAATCGGCTTCTTATTTTTCAGACTCACCAACAATTATATTCTAGAAATGATAAGTTATTAAAATGAGACATTAAATTAGGGACCTTGGGACCTTTTAAAGAAACACATTTTACGTGCGCCAATCAACCTTATATGTTATATCCAGCTATGATGGTTTTTTTTTTCAATATTTACATGTACATCATTTATTTCAACAAATTTATGAGTTAAGATAATGTTCTCCATAATGTATACGTAATATGCAAGTGAAAAATATTTTAATTGAGTTTAAAGATTCTTTTTTTTAATAATAATCACCATTCCAGCAAGATGTATTTTCATAAAAAAAGTAATTTTATTGTAAAATATGAATGTTTATAAATTTAATTGAGTAATTAAATAAAATACAAATTAATTTAGTCCAGGAATGTATTTTTTTTTAACTATGATACGTTTTTTCTCATCCAAATCAGTACACAATTATAATAACAAGGAGGCGTTCAATATATAGCAAACAAAATCAGAATGCTAATGCAAATTTTCATTTCTGTGCGTAGCATACATTTCTTAAAACAAATACACTATGCGCTTTGTAGCTCTTTCTTAGGATACGGAATACTAGGGTGGGGTGGTTCTTATAAAGCTAGACTAAAACTAGTGGATAAAGCACAAAAATCCCTACTGAGAGTTATAATGAAATAACCATTTCGATATCCAAGTGAATGTCTCTATAGAGAGTTTAGGGTTTTGAATATTAGACAAATTTATATTCACAAAGTAATTTTACATATTCATAAAAATATAAATAGTTATTTTCAACTAATCCACCAATATCAAACTAGAAAATCTACCAAAGGATGGCTAAGAACTGGCAAAAAGAAACAAACGCATTATGCATATAGGCCCAGAAACATATAATTTGATACCGAATAACTTTAAAAAAATGAGACCACATGCTCTAAAAAAACACTTATATGGGTGGCTCATGACATAGGACAAGAACAATCTGAGTAAACCCTAAAATGAATTCCTGTGTAATGCTGTGTATTTCTTCTCAATATGTTTTGCTTATTTAAAATTTTTATTATATATTTTTAAGTAAAAAAATCCCTTAGAAGGAAATATTATATTTTATTTTTTATTTCTCTTTTTATTTGTATATCTTCTTTACCGATAATTCTGTATTTCTGTTTTTAATTATTTTATCAAATTTAAATTTCTTAAATATTTGTTAATTTAAAAAAATCCTTGTAATGTATACTAATTATATTTTTGAATTCTTTTTTGGTCTGCAAATAGTCAACTGCCTTCAAACAAGTAATCCCCAGTAAGACAGTCGAAATGTAACAAAATACAAAGTAAGATATGAATAAAAATTATTATTATTAGTATTCTAAAAAATGCTCGCGTCCATTTCGGCATTCAGCTCCCGAATAGACATTGCATTACGCAGCCGCCATCCAGGGCCCATCCCTACCCACCCCTTCCTAACATAACCGGCAAATGCTCATAACTCCCTTTGCTTGACCTTCATCCCTCGCAGGCTGGTTCCGTGGCGCTTCCCGAAGGAAGCGTGTTTTAATTTCGAAAAGTCAATTTTAATTATTTTTGCCCAAATTTCGGTACGCTCACGGCCTGCCACTTGTCAGTTCATTTTTAGCATTTATTAGCCAGGAATTTTAATCCAGGTTAAAAAGCAAAGGATCCGGTACCATTTCATGAAAATTATTCAGATAAAGTGGATAGGACTTTGCCTGTTATATAATTAAATGTTACTTCACTGTCTGTATTTAGTTTAAATTCAAAAATGTTATATTCATTTTTCATCTTCGTCCCCTTATCCTAGAAGGCTCCGGGGCTTAAAGACTTGTCAAGGCGCTTCCGTCACTTTGATACTAGTTGACCATCAGTTCTTCTTCCCTCGTGAAATTGCCAAGAAGAAACGTGTCAGTTATTGCTCCGCTGACATGCTCAAAACGTGTCCAAGCCACTTTAATTAAGATATTTCTGTGTATAAAAGTAGCGGCTTTATCCCGAAGATCTCTTTTATATAGGTACTTCTCACTCGATCCAATAATGTTATCCCTGCTACTCCCCTAAACTAACTCCTTTCGGCTTGCAGCCCATATTTATTTCGCATCCATCTTAATGAAATGCAACGAATTTGGTTTTTAATGTCAATGTTTTCTTCAGTGACACGTCTATATACGTGTATTAACTAAAAATTTGATAGGTTCGACATTTTTCATCTAACTTTACGACGTTTAAACCTAACGAAGAACTTTTTCCTTTGGACTTGTTTTCCGTGATCATATCTCAAATACCCTCACGTGACGACACCAAATCATCCTCGAGCGTTGCCATATAACAAAATGGCTTCCCAGAAATGATGTGTTGTTTTGATTGCGCTGTCTTTCGTCGTAGTCATTACAGTCCCTTATTCCTTACGATGGCGTGATCGGCAGCGATTGTTGAACGAATGCTGAAATGCTGTCATATCGCCATGAGTTTATGGATGGTCCTCCTTAAGTATCCGTGGATTAGTTTATTGAACCCGAGCATGACCTGCGAATGGAAGAATTGCGTGAATAGGGGTAGGTATACATTTACCGATTGCATTTCTAAAATTGCCACTTTCTAAGATAACTATACATTAGGCAGACTTCATTTTTTTATTATTACAGAATTACAATACATTATAAAATTTTCTTGAAAACTAGTTAAATTAAATCCTGAGTATATTCTAGAAACTTTGGACTCTCCATTTGACTAATAGCCTTAACATCCTAGCGGTGTGTCATATTCTTCGGGAAATCCCTGTAAATCACTGACAGCCCACATGACAGTTGCATAGCACATGATTGCTGTTATCTCCCTCTCCCATTCCTTGCCAAACAATTGGTCGTACTGGCAGTGGTTGCATATACAACGTTTAACCTTCGGGTGACCATGTTCAATGTTACTTATGAGTATAATGGAATGGTACCTCCCCATTTTAGACAATCGCAAATGATTTATTTATAAATTATAGACTTTTTATAAACTATAGAAATTAAATTGTTTATTTTATATGATTTAATACGTAATTTGAAATCGTAAATCTCAAATTCGGTCTATATAATTATGAAAAATTCTAATCGAAATATATGCTGATATTTTTCATAACAACAAAAGGCAATCATAATAAAAAAATGTACAATATAATCAGCTTCATTTGTTCCTTCTTAAGAATTCTGAATAACGTAAATTTAATAATTTCTCAATACATCAATGCGTTACGCACTTCTTAAAATTGATTGGTAATATTTTGTTTAGTACTCATATGCTCCATGTCCATAGAAAGTATATTTAAAAAAAATTCGACTTAAAACAATCTCTGAAATACGCATTTCGCTCCCAGATTCTATGTAGAAATGTTGGTAATTTAATTTATTTCGTTTTAGTTAAGTTCGTGTGCACATTCAAAAGTCTCGCTACCAAATCAAACATTGTGCGCGCGGGTTTGAGTTGTCTGTTTCAACCGATCTCTGGGTTTATCTCCAAAACAAAATCTCGAAGCGCATATAGAATAGACGTTATCTCAACTTAATCTGAGAATTATCACACTCAAGAAATAAATAAATAAAAATTGAATTAAATTTACATGAGCCAATAAGAATCAGTCAGAAACCATAAGAAAGCCTTATGTTTCCGCTTATTAACTAAATTGTACGAAACTTTCATAATCAGCGTACAGGTGGGGAGTTGTCAGTCACTCGAGGGTTGAACCTCGGGCCGCTCGCGCCCGGCAGCAAGAAGGCGGGATGTCCAGTTGCGATGTAATTTGCGTTTTGATATGCATTTAATGGCGCTTGTGAAATGATAAATGGTTAAATGTGTTTAGCGCCAGCTGCACCCGACCGAGAGCATTGTTCTCAGACGACACAATCCCTCTCAGCGTGTAGTGTGGGCGGCTGGAGAGCCCCGCGCTTGCATCATGGATGCAATTACACGGAGGTGTTCCTCAAGTGTATGCATCTCACGTGAGGGCGAATCCAGACCAGGGTGCGACCATTGTTAACTAACATTGAATCGCGCGCAGGGTTGTGAAAGTGGTTCACTTGCCATAAACCTGCTTACATAAAAACAATAACACTTGAGACAGTTAACAATGTTCACATTTTCTTATTAAATCATTTTATCAAAGTTTATATATATATAAACTTCAATAAAATATATATATACATATATATATATATATATATACTCTTCTATACATCTTTATGACTCTTACTCTTATGTACAATTTATATATATATACTCATTCATACCATTCGTCAGTATCAACATTGACACAAAAAATTAAATACCTATTATTGGGTCAAAAATCATTTAACTATCCTATAGTCTACTGTTTTCTACATTAAATTGTTGCTACGTACAATTCACTTAATTTAGGGTGAAATCAGTGATACTTCGGTCTCACATCTCTGTGAAATAAATACAATACACAAGCAATGATAGCTTCCTTCGCACTTTATTTGAACTGTCTTTTTCCCGAGTTTTGATACAACTTTAAATTACTGTTCTGCGTGAAAAACAGCCGATAACTATTTGTTCTCTTTTTTATGTTTGTAAATATATATACTTTAAGTGATAAAAAATATTTACGTCAACTTCTTTAGATACCACTGTACCGTTGTCAGCACGGACGCGTATTTACTAATCCATGAAATAAATTGACTCTACATATCTTCCTCAATAATACCGTTCCTTCAGCCCATCACGACTTCGGCCATGCCTTCCATCCAATATATTTATTTATTTATTTATTTAATGTTTATGGAAGACCAACAGCACAAAAAAAAGCATAGAAAACATTGATACAATATAGATGGCCAATTACAGGTCTCCACATTTAGAAATATATTAATTATATAGAAAGAAAGAATAAAAAATTTAAGCAAACAGAAATATGTCAGTAATGATAAACATTTATGATATACTAAGGCATATTAATTATATAGAAAGAAAGAATAAAAAAAATTTAAACAAACAGAAATATGTCAGCAATGATAAATATTTATGATATACTAAGGCATATATGCGCGTTTTATTCAGTAATTCTATACACCTTATGTATTCAGACGAAAATACAGCAGAATCGAAACCGGCTGACGTCAAAATAATCAACGTGGTTAACCACGTTGTATTAATACAAAGTTTGTTATTTGTTTAAATGGATAAATGTACTCAATCTTATTTAAACAATTACATACTTCTCCGCTTGGATAATTCTCGCCTCAATTATTCAAAGAATAAGTTTAAATTCATTTCAACATAAATATAATAATTTAGTCCCCTTTTAATTCTCAAAGGAAAAGAGCGACTTATATAATTGTGGTGGCTGTCTGTATCACAATTGTAATTAACGAATTTTGTCACAAAATTCAACATTGTACGGAGTTAATTATCTTCCTTGCCTTTAAATCTAGCTGTCTCAGCTTTTGCCTGAAATTTTAATGATAACATATTTATATGTATACCTACGGATATATTTTAAAGTAGGTATACACATACTGAGCACATAATTGCGAAAATTGAGCAATTCAGTTATTTGAAGTTTTGAACTTTTTAAACTCATTGCACAGAGGTCAATGAAGTCAGTCTATTCATAATATTTTGTGCATGAAAAATTGATAAAATTGCGTACAGAATTACACTATTCTCGGAAGTGAACCAGAGGATGTATTTAAATTATAGTTTACTTCATTTTTTCATTACTTTTCATATTTTAAGGTAATTTTGTTTATTTTTCAATAATTAGCGGAACATTGATTTTTATTTCCGTGACTAAGTATAACTAATTCAACAGCGGAAATAAAATTATTATACAAAATTGGGATGTAGAATAAGATGCATTATAAAATATATTTAAATAAAAATTACGTTACTTGTAAAACCGTCCTAACTTGAAAAATAAGAATAATATAATTATAATATAATATAATTATAAATTTCTGACGATAATATAAATCTTGTATGCATTTCGCCTATCCAGAATGGTATTCATTTTCTTATTTTCATGGCCTCACTACCTCTTCTAATTCAGGTATTTATTTATTTTAAAAATATAATTTTTAGTTGTACTTCTCTATCATTTGACAAAATAATTTTACAAATTCACATTGGTTTAATAAATTTTAGAAAGGCCGATTAAAGTGTGTAAAATAAATGAGAATATAAAAATTCTAGTTTAATAAAAATTATTGATTACTCACTCTCTGAATTTCTAGAAGTTGCCAATGAATCGAATAATAAACCTTGCATAATCTATTCAAAGCACTTGCCAATTTTTTCCGATAATGTTGTTTGTGGTAGTAACTGCAGTGACCAAGAATATCCTCAAAGGAAGTAATAACCTTAACATTTTATTTTTTTTTAAATCTTTGTAATCTTGTGAAAACCTATTCTTAGAATAATTATATAACATCTACCCCATTTAGATAAACTCCATTTACCAGAATAATTAGCATTATTTGTGGAAATTCAAAATAAATTCCCTAAAGAGTTTTATCCAGTCGTTATTTATTGGCCAGTCTACTGTAGACCTCTTTCGGACCGCAATAAATAAAGTAACGATAGAAGTATCACGATAGCCAACGTCCATTGAACGGCGTAAGAAGAAGAAGAAGAATTCGTTCTTTATTTATCTCGATTGTTGTATTTTAGAAGTAAAGCAAGAATTTACTGTACGAAGGTTCATCCTCAATGAAATATTGTAGTTTTACAGATTTATTATTATTAAGATTCATTTAATTTTCAACATAGGCAACGCCCTTTTTACATTACAAGTATAATTTTATGTTTATGACAAAAAATATTTTCTTAATTTGATTACTTAATTAACATGAAGGACAGGAAATCGTCAGAAACCCCGTTCCTCATGAGAAAAGCGAGGCAGCTGGTGAAATTGTCGCTGCCGAGATTGATGTTATTATCGGCGATAAAAGGAGAAATTAAGAAAACATCTTAGTGTATTTTTATTTATTATTTTATTATCTTACATTCAGTTTTCCGTTTTTGTAGACTTTATCGGCAAAGAAATATTTGAATTTTACTTTCACTCGCGGTTACTCAGTCAAATGAATGTGCGATAAACGCGTACTGCCATGTAGCGTATTAGTGTGAATGTGATATAACTGCATGACAAGTCTTCGTTACCTTTGTCGGTTTCTGATGATTCACCTTATCTGGTGCGTTTTATAAGGTTTTATATAAGTTATTAAATAACTAATATAAAACCTCATAAAGCGTTAAAACCAACCGTAAACCCGTGAAAAATTGAGGGACATAATAACAATTAATCCCTTGCATGCAACGTGTAACATGGCCTCAAGAGCGGCTAGTCATCATCGGTATTGTTATTATAATTCCAGCCTAATTCCAGCGAATTACGGACAGGCAGACATTCCTATAGTATGAACGTATCGCAACCAATTGCTGATGTGGAGAGCGAAGCCCAAGACAGGAAAACTTGGAACCTACTATGCGGTGCAGGGACCCCGACACATTAGGATAAGGGCTAGAAGAAGAAGAAAAAGAAGAATATCATCTTTAGAATTAAAACGTAGTCATCCATATTTATTAACATTCCTTTAACTGTTTTTCGTTTTCAATGAACTGTCCTAATTTCGAATGTCCGACCATAACTTATTAGAATTACAACAACGTCAATCAGCGAGAGGCTCTGGCTACATGCAAGGGTAGTTTATGTTAATAATTTAATAATGATGTTCCATGTTTTTTCACGGTTGTACGGCTTGTTTAATATTGTTCGTAAAATAGGAACCGGGTTTTTATATAACGGGATAAATATAATATTTTACCTCTTAGGGCCGGTTGTTTGGTAATGGTTTTGCTTAACTATTACTATTACTAATGATCAAACAACCGGCTGTGACTTACTGATAACATTTTTTAGTAATGCAAAATGAGCTAAATAAAAAAAAATGTGTTTTTCACTACACCCTAGTGTACATACATATACTTCTTCAATTGTGTAATAAATCTATTTTCAAAAGTACTGTACAGTACGATTATTCAATAAGTTAGTCATGTATGCATGTAATACATTTATCTGATATTCATTAATTATTTATGAAGTATCCTATCCGTAATAGTACGAACATATCCTACTAGTATGAATGATCTATTTTCGTATCGCGCACGAGTAGTTGTATATTTTCAGTTAGTTTTTTTGCTTCATCTAAATTCAGGAATCCCTTTCGGAAGGCTGTCCCACGCTAATAATTTGTCCCGGGCCCTACAGACAGTGCCCGTGAATAAGTCTGCCCCTGCAGCCTCGCCGCTTATACTTAGCCAGTATCCGGTTCGTGTTTCTAATACCCTTTAATTTATCACGTACTAAGTAAGGGACGACCCTTTAGTATTAAAAGTGTGAGTCCGCTTAAACTTGCCGCCCTCCGACCCCCGCTAGGGGAACCAACTCTCTCAGTTTAATCTCCAAATACAAGTCCCACGCAAGTTATTGCGTGAAATTAGTTCGTAAAAAGTCTCATGTTCATGATTGTTACTTTTTTACTTTTGGTCGATTAATTATTCACCATTCAATATATTTCAATATATTCATATATATTTGCATTCAAATATATTTGCATTCTAATATGTAGACACCGCTTTTTTCCATTTATTTGAAGAGTGTTTGTTGTCCAATAAAGTTTTAATTTTAAAAGTGGTGTAAAATGGTACAATGTTAGATATTTTTAATGTTTAGTCACCGGTATAACGATTTTTTTATAAATTAAGTTGTTTTTAAATTGATTGAAATTATCACCACTACAAATGTATTTTTTCCTTGTTACATAAGTTAAAAAAAAGTTAAATAAAATTGTACACAAACTCATTAAACTCACCGAAAAAAAAATGAAATAATTGACTTTCAAGATTTATGTAATACAGCAAGAACTCAATTTTAGAAATGTACATTCTTTGAATGTAGATTCCAAGCAACACAATACTAGATAAATAGTGAATTTTAATAAAATGAAGTATTTCGAATTGGCTAATCATTTGCGTACTCAGATATTATATATTTATATTTAAAAAACCATGCACACATTTTTATGAAAATATTTTTTATTAATTAAATCTGTATTCGTGCTGTAAACTTATGATAAAATTACCTCATTTGAGTAATACTACTATGAGCTTTAAATATGTTATAATTACAGCAAAAGTTATGTAAAAACCAGAAAGGATTAATTATTTACGGCTTATATTTTACGAAAAAACCCAACCGCACGTAAAATTACATTGTCGCATTGTAGAATAACTCGATTTTAATTTCCGCTGAAAGTCGTTGAATTATTTTAAAAGCAACAATTTCAACTTGTTTGTATTACATTATCGAAATCTCGGCGTTCATTAAAGAGGAAAAAAAATCGTATCAAACCTGCCCGGATTAATTTACGATAACTATCAACTGCGTAGTAACGGTTTGGAGCAAACTAATGACTGGTGTAATCCCATACAAATTCCTATCGCAGAGTATAACTCCCCGCTAATGGTGCGTGCCTCTAAAATTATACAAGTAAATGAAAAGTTATTTTCCAGTGTGTATGTGTGTCTGGGTACATAAATGTGGAATTAAACGGAGACCCAGGCCATGATCCGGGGATTAGAACACCAACTAGCCTAGGAAACTTCGTTTTCCAAACTAATCTGAGAGTACCTTCCGACCTAATCTCCGCCATAATAGAGTACTTCGTAATTCGCATGTTTAATGTCTTACGATTACTTACTGAGCCTTAAACTGATTTTTTAAATTGTTCCAAAGTTTCAGTACTCGGTTGATGAATTTAAGCAACCATTTGAGAAGAGTTTTCTTTGATATGTTGTCGGTTGTGTATACGACCTTTCTAGCCGATGCTTTGGATCTCATTTCAGGGCTCATCGTCAGAGCTTGCCCTACCATTCTAGTCAGCTAGAAAGTTCATACACACCCGGCAGAATAACCCAGAAAACTCTAAATAGAAGACTCTGAACAGCCATGAAAACTCAGCAATATTTTTTCTTTTAGATTTCTATATACATATCTTTAAGATTTAAATGCTTTTTTTGAAATGGCTTAAACTTATGAATCCGTTTGAGATCGAGCTAGTATTGTATTAATTCCATTTTTTTTCTCCAATTTATTTACGATAGTTGGGTAAGTATAAGCATGCAACTAGACCGTCAAATGTAAAAGTGTATCAGGTTTATTCATTTTTCCTTTTTAATGAACTTTATTATTATTATTAACATTATGCGTTTAATATCAATACGTGAATTGGAAGAATAAATAAGTTAAAAAACCTCTAAATATTTTAGTGCAATTAAAAACAGAAATAAATAGGCGCGGACACCTAACCTGAAGTGCTATCTTATTTTCATTTAGGTTTCTGAAGATAACTATAAAAAAAACTTAACTATTTACAAATCATTTGTTAGAAATTTTTTATATCAGAATTTTCTATTAAATATGTTATACACCTGCATGTTTATGTATTATGAACGTTTCAGCTGGATTTAAGGATCAAATAAAGAATAATTTAATACACGTAACATTTTTTGAAAGTATTTAAAAATAATTCGCGAATTTGCACCTTTTCACTGATTTCTCTGTTGGAAAAATTCTCAAAAATATTTGTATTAAATTCAACATCACCTTTCTAATGGAAGGGACGCTTCGTTCTGTTGAAATAAACCTTTAGCGCGGGAAACAAATACCAAAACGCTACCGATTGACAAAATATTCCACTCTGAAATAAAATTTGAAATGGAAAATCGTTTTATGAATAATAAATAAGCCTATTATCATTATTTGCCTCCGATTACATAGAATATTCACAAAATAAATTTGAACGACCCTCTTACTCCGTATTGTCAGACGTTTGCGCAAAATCAATAGCGTCCTACTGTTTTTCCCGCCTTTGACATATAGAGTACCCACGTACGTGTGTATGAATGTACATATAGGCATTCAGTGTAGCCCTCTCAAATATTATGATTTCGCGAGCGCGTCACTCGAGCGCGCTAAGCTTCTAATTTTAATTTTACGCGCCATGTGCATTAGAGGCCCTTCAGCGGTGGTAACACTTGAATGAACGCCACTCTCTATTGGTGTTTAGGACCGGTGCAGGGTAGCTACCTACGCATTCGTTTACATAGACACAAATACCACCCAGGCACCAAATGAACCTGGTGATTCCTCATCTCCCAAGTGCACACATAGCTATAAGATATATAATAAGATAAATAATAGCACATTTGAATGTAATTTATATATATATATAATGACGTTTGGTTTCATCGTTAGGATGACAGACCAACCGGCATTCACCTACCAGCCTCATCGGAGAAACATAAACTCATAAAATTTGCCAGGGTATTTTACTCCCATTTATTACTCCCATTTATCCACTATTAATACAAAATAACCCACAAAATAGATCCCATATCATGTGTATAATACAATCGTTTAAGTCCATAGTTTAAAATTATAGGCAATTTACATCTAATAATCCTTCTTGACGTCTTCATGGTGCAACAATATCGATCTTAAAATGTCAGAGAACCTTCCTTAGGCAAAACAACAATTAATGTGGGTACACATCTGACCTTGCGAGCTGTGGCAGAATTACTTGAAACAGTCTGCCAGCCCTTGATAAATGGAAACCATGCCGAAGAAAGTCTGGCACGTCTCCAGTTGATGCCCCGTGATCCCGCGTGATCCTGGTATATATGAACGCGATCGTCGCCGCATCCTCAAAGATCTGCATCAAATTCACTGCACCATGACGAGGCAAGGTTATCCGGTCGCAAGAAGCTGCCGATCCTTTGGGTCAGGATCTAGCTTCCTCCTGCCCAGACTCCATCTCCATCAAAATTCCGGGGCCATCCACCGACACTTCTATGGGCCCATATCTCCACGTCGTGGCCATAGCCACCATAGGATCCCCAAGAGGGAACGGCCTGTCAACTCCGCTCTGCGTTCCAAGTTGCGAATCAACTATGTTCTATACTTTACTCATCTTTGGGTATTAGCAACCGCTTGTTCATGAATGCGCGCTATTCAACACTTCAACAGTATCGCACGGGGTCAATTGTCGCATCATGCAATTGTCATATTAAACTTCTTTCGGAACCGAGTACTTGCATTATAATCTTTTGCGGAACCTGATTATGTCACAACTACTATGTGACATTATATATATATATATCAAATTATATAAATTGATGATAACATAATGAGATGAGCATACCACAGTGAATGGACACCCACCGTATTCCGAGGACCGTTTTATGAGCGAAAGCTCCCATATCGGTTCTACTCATACCACAGATAATCCCGATTATACCAAAATACTTCATGCACTATCTTTCTGTTCATCTCCAACCTTTCTAGCCATCACTGTAAATATCGGTGGCCAAGATCTAACAGATACGATGGACCCTGCAGCGGGATCTGGAATGTCAACCGAGGAAATTGGAGACTCAAAGCTTTACTAGCAAGGTCATTATAGAGGTTTACAGATTTTTTATCTTTATCTTTTAACGCGATTCCTAATAACGGGTGTTCGATAATGTACTATTAAGATGAAAAAATTATTATGTGTGCGATTATTATAATCGTAAGCCTTGATTTGACTTGATATATTTTTTTAGCGAAATCATTTGTAGATTATTTAACGATATATTTTTACTAACAAGTTTAAATGAATAATTTTACTAATAATTTTAAAAAAATCACATAGGTAAACCTGCCAACAATTTTGTCTCATGACATGCTGCGAACGTCAAATTCATTTGGCACGCTTTGTTATCAAGAAATAATAATGAATTGTAATTACGCCCTTAATTTATTTTATTACAAAATTGTAGGTTTAATAAGCACCTAAAGGGAGCCGTTTCTTAACATTTTAACGCAACGGTTCGAAAACTGAAAAAAAATATATAATCAGTATGCATGTATAGATTTGACGTGTTAGCATCGAAAAATGAGATTTATTTTCAACCCTATTTATAAAATAAATATGTAATTCATAAAAAATTTGGATTTTACAGCATTCTTTTTGTTTCTAAATAAACGGTATCTTTTATACCCTCTAAATTCTCATTTATACACTTTAATATTAACGCCCTTTGTATATTAAAATGAAATATTTATGCAATAACTTGAAAAGCTATTAATCATAATTCTCCGTTACTAACTTTACGCAAGTTCCACAGTTGGGTCAGATTTGTAGCCATCGGTTTGAGGCATTATACATCAACAGTTAAGCCAATTAGAAATGCATTATCTTATACATTCGACGATATAGGAGAACAAGCTTGGATCCCCTGTCCATTCAACGGGAACTTGGTGCCAGGCGCACAGGAAATAGGAAGAGGAGTATACAGTAACTACTACTTGTTATGGGTTAGTACACCGTCAGCACAAAGCCTTATCCGTCAGTGGGATGTCTTGATTGGTGGGAGCTTACACGAGCTTTACTACATGGCTTTTATCGTTGTCTAGTAACTAGAATACATTGTTTTTGAATTAAAATGCATTAATTATGCACATATTGATCACGAAAATTAATTAGTTAAAAACTCCTACGTAAAGATGCAAAATATTTTCTTCTGCGATTTATATTCACGAATCATTGCTATCTGCTTAGAAACGAACGGTTTTGGTCGATTTCATTATTTTCGATGTATGAAGAAATAACCTATTGTGAAACACTTTGTGGAAAAAAAATATTTCGTTCATGCGTATATTAGGGTGGAGCGATTTTTTTTTCTCATTTGATAGTAATCTAATAGTAAAAAGTTGGTGCCTTTTAGACTTAAATTAAGCCATGGAAATATTATTTGATTTGGTTTACAATAATAGCCTCCGCAACGTCATTGAATAATTGAATGAATTTGGTTTTTAGACTCTATTTTGACTCCATGTAAATGTATGAAATTTTAATAAACGGACCCAATTTACTTCACTAAATTATTGCAACTATAGTTTATTTTCAAAACAAAATGAAAAGAATGCATGATCTTATGTTGATAACTTATAATAAGGGGAGTGAAGGAGCGCGGGAGGGGACAGTTAGCAACACCCTTGTCGCGTCGTCAGTCGTCAGTGCGCTATTGTTTTTCGTTGCGCGTTCACCTATTTAATAAATAAGCTTAATTTTGTTTCATAACAAATACTTATGAAGATGTCATGAAATACTATGAATGGACGAGACATGAACTAAAGTTGCAACTTCCTTTTGTTTCTTCATACTGATGGGTATACTTCAGAGGCAAAGACTTACACTGGGCCATTGGGGAAAGCACTTGAGACCTGTGAACAATTGTCTGTTAAAATACTCAGCGAATTGAAGGATCGATTCCAGAAATGGACCAAGACTTGAGTACAGATCAATAGTACTTGCACAAGATTGTCTTAGCGGTCCTCTCATGTAATTTTCCAGAAACTATGACACATAAACCTCAAGGCAAAATGTCACATGCTCGTTGGGTCATACATGCTAATTGAATGCTACATTTATTTGTAACAACAGAGACACCATCGGAAAATTTGACAATTTTTGCTACATTTGTTGAAAAAGTGTACGTACCATCTTCTTTAAACATTAAAAATAAACCATCGTGCAAAGATGGCAAGTGGCATCTTTTTAACATAATTATGGCCTCTAGGTATATACCAGAAGATCTAAAAAGGTTATCGATCCTGTCACTCAACGCAATAGCTATTTTGCACATCCCGAGAGCATTTTTCTTGCAGTGATAACTGATGATACATTCGAAAACTGGTAGCCCGGCGCATATTAAAGGCACACAATATTCCTCAAATACCACTGAGGTTGTTTGAAGTGCCATCTATTAATTTCAAAACTTCAATATATATTGATTTAATAAATTATCAGTAAATATTAACTGAACCACCGATTATGAAACGCTTGTCTGACCAAGAAATTTAGTATATCGTTGAAACAGGTGGTGAGGTGAGCTGTTATTTTAAAGGCTTCCGTGCCATAATCAAGCTATTGAACAAGCTGTAAAGATAAGAGAAACTGCCACTTCTCAATGCAAAGTCACGATTAGGTGCAATGAAAGCCAAACTGGAATCACGAAACGAAATGCCTAATTTGAGCAAAAAAGAGATTTTCGAGTATATTGATTGTTTATTTTTTATAATATTATTATTTTAATTTGTTAATATTTTTGATTAAAGAGTTAAAACAAATATCTAAATTATATATAAAGTATTATTAATTATCCATTTACTACTATATTATATTAAGCTCAATATTTAGCCATAACTATATTAAACGTTTTTCATTAAATTTAATTTTTATTTTAATATAAGACACCATAATATATATATATATATCATTAATATAATATATATATAATATATTATATATATATATATACATATATATACATATATATTTATATTCTATATGCTATATATATATTCATTCATTTTTTTCGTTTGGTGGCATTTCATCATTTTTTCAATCTGTCACCAAATTTATGCACACAAATATGATAATATTAATGAAAAGTTACCATTCGAATGACATATATGTCATTCGAATGGTAATTTTTCAGCCGTCATTTTAATGAAATAATGTTGCGTTCGGTCAGCCCAAGGGATTTTTTGATGAAATTTTATAAATGACTGAAAAAGAGAAAATTATATATATTATATACTTTTAAAAATGCGAAAACGCTTTGCAAAACTTTTGAAAGAATGTAAGCTGTAGAGTTAACTTTCAACTTAAACAAGATGGTCCCGGAAAGTTTTAACTTTTTTCATGAATTGAATCCAATTTTTAATTTGCTTACTGTTATTATTTTCTCTTATTATTTTCCCATTTAATATTTTTCCATCCTCCTTCTTGAAATATTTAAGTGCATCTCACATCTGTTACGGACCTTACATATAAGTTATCAATTTGTTCTAACTTTGCAAAATTAATTGTGTATTTTTATGTTAATTTTTCTCTAATAGGTCTCAGAAATTTTACTATTTCTAGAAATCAAAGTTATCAGAAAGTTGGAAGGTTCAGGAACTTATTTTTGAACAGTTAAATTGTTTTAGCTTGTTATGTTAATGCTTAAATTAAAGACAAATTAGTTAACAAAGATAAAATAAAATACATGTTACAATTCGCTATACTGCTTGAAAGGATTGTGTCTTCGCAGCTAAATGCAACATGGACGCACACAATTTATTTAGTAGACTTCAATCAGCCTACAGAAAACAACACTCTACAGAAACCGGACTCCTTAAAATTTTATCAAACATAATACTCGCAATAGACACCGGTAAACTAGTACTTGTCTCTCTTCTAGTGTCACTTTTGACACAATTCACCATGACCTCTTGCTGAGAAGAATGAAAGTATCGTACAGTCTACGCGGCACAGAACTTAAATGGTTTCAATTGTATCTATCGAACCGTTGCCAAACGGTAGTGATCGGTAACATCGAATCAGCACCACTATGTATGAAGTCAGGTATTCCACAAGGATCAGTACTTGGCCCTTTACTTTTCATCATGTATACATAAGAACTATTTGACATCATTACAGCACACGGACTTCTAGCTCACTGTTACGCCGATGACTGGCAACTGTATTTCCATTGCTCTCCAGACGAAACAGACGTACTGAAACAATCTATTATTCAGTGCATAAAAGATGTAAACCTTTGGATGTCCTCAAATAAACTGAAACTTAACCCGGCCAAAACTGAGTTCCTTTGGACAGCTACCCGAGGACGCCAATACCTGTTGGAAAAACTTCCACTCTCTATTTCAAATATTGACATAATTCTCTAAACCAATGTCAAACTACTTGGATTCAAGTTTGTCTCTTAGTAAACAAATTAATAGCACAACCAGCTCTGCCTTCTATAATTTACTCCGCAAAAGCATCCCAACAGAAGTAACCAAATTACTAATAAACGCATACGTTGTCTCTCGCTTAGACTACTGTAATGGTATCTACGCTCATCTCCCGAAACAGGAAATAAACAAATTACAATCTGTATTTAATGCCGCCGCAAGACTCATTACCGGCGTTTCAAAGTTTGCGCACATCTCACACCATCTTCAAAACCCTCACTGGCTTAGATGTCCAGAGAGGATTGAATATAAGTTTTGCCTTACAATATTTAAGGCTATTCATAACATGGCCCTTCAATACATAATACGACTTCTGCATTCCATTCTCCGCGAGTAACAGACAACTAACACTTCGCTCAGCATCAACATCTGATACAAATAGATTAGCTGAAGTAATTCGCGATGGCTGGACCAAAGTTATGGAACAAACTATCTACCTAATAAACTGAGACAAACATACAGTTTACCACAGTTCAAAAAACAACTAAAGACGCATTTATTTAGACAATCCTATAAAAACCTAAAGAATCTGACCACAACAACACTAGCTAATGTTTTCCACTTCTAGTGTGCACTCCGCGAAAATACCTAATTCTTTCAGGCACTCCCAAATGTTATAGTATTAAATTTTAATTCCATTTCGTGCATGCCACCTACTGAATAAGTAATAGTAAATAAGTTTTTTTAGCAGTAAGTTGTTTTGTAAAATAATTTTCTGTGTAAAGCGCCCTTGAAGTGAGTGTTCGCGAAAACGGCGCTATATAAATTATAAAAATATTATTATTATTAATTCAATCAATGACAATATAAATAAATATATTGAAATTAGTTTTTTCTGATCTTGTAATATCCGTGAAAAGTTTGCACCTTTTGAGCAAGTTCTTTTCTGATCCATCCTATTTACACACCGTCTACATTCCATCAAGTATGTTTGCACAAAACATGTTAAACGAACTGAACACGAAAGGTTATCTGCAAAATTTCCAATATACATAAAAGAATTTCAAACGGAAGAATCACACAACCTTCCCGATGCGAGCGAGTATAAATTTCCAACACATTTGTTTGATTTGAAACTGGATACAATATTGGATGACGTATGATATTTTTCCAAGAATATATAGAAGTACAAAACTACGAGTCCCCGTGGAATAAGCGTACGTTTTTGTCTGGGAATTTGCAATACAACTGCTCTCTAGGTCAAACCCGGGAGAACATATAAGTGAATCATATTCAAATTTTATTGAGGACCGCTTCCAAACATCAAAAGAACAAAGTTTTTCATGATATCGTTCATATAAACTTTCGTTACGGAACCGATTACTTTTAACGGTGTCTATATATATATATATATATATATATATAAATATATATATGTTAAATCGAAGACTTTCACGGGTGCAAGATATTATGATAGTTTTAACTACTTTGGGGGTAACCCGCGTCAAATTCTGGTTATCAGAACCAGTCGTCTGCCGACGTTTCGAGCAGATCTCGAGCAGAGCAGCAGGCAAAAAACATTAAATATCTTGGAGTAGAAATAGATGAAAATCTTCGATGGAACTCACATTAATGGAATCATTAAAAAGCTCATAAAACTCATATATTTCTTTAAAAACATAAGAAATATACTATCGAAGGAAGATATTAAAAAAGTTTACTTTGCCATTATGTCATTCTCGGATTGAGTATGGAATCTTAGCATGGGGATCAGCCACAACAAATTATATCAAACATTTAAATATATCGCAAAAGAGCATTATAAAAACCATTTTAAAACTTCCAATCAGAACGCTCTCAAAAGAGATCTTTAAATGTTTTGACGTACCGAACATAAAACAAATATATGCCAAGAGTATTCTCTTACACCAATTTAAAGACACAAAGCAAAACAATAGAAAACCGGCATATAATACGAGAGGCAGTAAAATGGTAAATAGAAATATTTCAACTTATAACTTTTGGCCAAAGAAGCTATATCTATTTTGCAAAAAAACTCTACAACATCTTTCCCCCAACCTTCAAAAATATTGAAGAGTTCAAAAAAAGATAAAAGCATGGCTAAAACAAGTCGATGCAGATAAATTAGGAGTATTGAAAACTACGCAGAAATTTAAAAATAGAAAATAAATAAGTATTAACTAGTCCGCCTCAGCACAGGAACCCCTAGTGAGGAGGAATAAGAACACTAATATCAACAATATCATTATATATACATACTATTATATTAAACGTGTACAAATTGTATCTAAATAGAACCTAATTAAAAAAAAAAAGAGGCCTCAAACGTTACGAACTAGCCGTACTTGTTCGCAGATGACATGACTCCCACCAATAAGGCCTTATTAAACGGTAGACTCCATGTTGATGATGATTATGGTGATAGACGTTTCTTGGGGATGCGATCGTACATAGTGTCGTAGAAAGGCGGTAGCGTACATCCGAACGCGGTGGCTGCGTAGCTCTGCTTTGTGGTTCTGTTGTCCGTAGTCGGTTACTCAGTACTCGAGTAGAGATAACGTCACGGCGTAGATTCTGATGTGCTCTGGGACATTGTTGTAATATGGGCGGAGGTCAGAACTCGACATAGATACTGATCTCCACCGGCAGCAAGGCGTTGGTCGATATAACCCTGTGCGTTACTGTGTACATGTGTGTTGTGGACCAAGTGATTAATAGGACATTATTCATAATGCCCGGACAGTTTGAAAAATGCCCAATATGATAGGGCATAATGAAAATAACTGTTAAAATAATTATATTGACCCGACATTATAAATAATTTCCTTCACCTATTGGGCAGAATAATAAAAAGTACGTGTTTTATGTTAAATTGTTTTATTGTGAGACAGTATAAGCATTTAACCAAACCTAACCTAATCTATCCTAACCTATGCTAACCTAACCTAACCTAACCTGGTCAATGCACGTCATGCATTTGTTTTCGGTTCCCGCGTCCCGCCAGATGTACTTGAAATATTAAATTTACCAAAAGTCTAATCAATAATTCAGTTTTAATAATTTTTTATCACATTGCCCGATTTGGGTTGTCATTTTTAATACTGTCTGGGCATTATAAATAATGCCCTATTATAATCACTTGGCCCACGACATATATATGAATGCATACATACAGACAAAAACTACGCTAAAATTGTGGGAATTAACGATTTAATGAATAACGACTTTTTACATTTTTTAATTATTACTGATTTTAGGAAACGTGACTAGCGGTACGAAATGGAATTTTGATACCTCTTGATTACTCTAATTTATGGAAGTAATCCTTGCTAGTAAGAATCGTAGAGATAGTTTTGTCCTGTGGAACATATATGAGCTAGGAGGCTGATAAATAAAATATGTGAGGCGAGCTTAAAGACATCAGGAACAGGAATGGAGAGGTCAGCGAAAGACCTGACATGATTAGAAAACAAACCAAATATTAGAAAGGGCATTATGCCAGGACATAAAAGTATATCCTCTTGTCTTTTCTGTATGTTTAGACTACATTTTTTAATAGTCTAGACAACGCAAGATTGGCCGTCTTGGCGCAAAATTATTAGGAGAGCCGACCTCATCTAAAGGGCGAAGGGGCAAAAATAAAGAAGAAGACTACACTTTTTGGTAATTTTATAACTGTAACATTGTGTAACCTAGTTCAGCATTAAACAACTGATGTATCAAAATCATATTAGCATAGTTATTTAATAAATTAGTTTGCAAGTTTCGGCTTAGGCATAGTTCAAAGTAATTAATGTCGTAACCCGTATCGCATATTGAAGAAAGTAAGCGGTACAAGCCGTATAACACAACTGGTCGGTTGTAAAGAGGAACATGTTACGAGGGGGACGTCATAAAGGGAATGAATAGCTCTTAAGGAAGTTCCTTTTGTAATATTGTACGCCTTAAAATTACAATACATTAATTATTAAAATATTATATTCTGAAACAAATCAAACATCCGACAGAAAAGAAAACAAAGGACAATTCTTTTAACATGCATAGGTACTAAATTTAAGTTGTCAAAAAATGCGCTAACTTAGGCCTATTACAGTACCTGTATAATATTTTATTTCCACTTGATCCCTGAAAACTTTAAGTTATTTTTTTATTATTGTAGTATTATAATTATTACTCTTGAATATTCACAAATATATGTATTCATATTTACAGTTTGATGACTCAATTTGTCGTGCTGTTGCACTGCAAACTGAGTCTTCAAATTGTGTAAAAAAATATAAGTGTTGCGTAATGCGCACACAATTATTAATGCATATTTTTTAAATGTGATTTCAATTCAATAGTCTCATATATTGTTTAGATATTTTTTATTCCATTAAGAATATTTCAAGACATTAAGTGTCCATTATTGCATACTTAATCTTTAGTAAACATACAAAACATAAGCAACATCCCTGTAATATTCCCATTTGGTGGTGAATCTAATATCGAATACAGATTAGAGTTCATTATTTTATTTATTCATAAATGACATGACACACCGTTTAAAAATCTGTCGTGCACTACCTACACACGTCGCGTCCTACGACATCTGTTGTACGCGCGGACACATCACTCCTATGAGATTTTGTCTCTTGAATGCTCCCATGGACAATCCATGCAGCTGAAATATTGAGAATTTTCAACTTTAATTTAAGAGCATACTCGCAAGTTGCTATAGATTCTCTTTGGCTTAAATTACTAATTTCTGTTTTTTTAATTGACTTTATGTCAGAAGTATAAACTATCCATCTATATAATAGATAGCTTTAAAGTATGTGCACGAGTACAAGAAATTACGTCTATCCAATTTCATATATATTTATAAAACAGAATGTCTATCCTTCTGTTATCTTCACAATTCTTCGCCGTTTGATCTAATTAAACCAAACTTTTCATAGTCATGCTTTAGAACCCTGCGCAAAAAATAAATGTGTATTATATTTAATGCATCCGTTCCAAATTTCGTTCAGTTATTCTCTAGGATTCTGAGGAGAAAAAAGTGACTTTATTCCACTTCCCCGGATACCCGTGTCTTCCCCTGCCTGCACAAAATTTGGCACTCATCATTATTTAGGCCCTGCGTAAATCAAAAGCATTCCGTTTACCCTTCCCTTAAGCCCTTACTTGAAACTGTAGATTTAAATTTGAATCTTGGTCAACCTCGTATAGGGACAACTAGTATGTTACGAACTAAACTACTACTAGGAGCGTGCAGTGAAAATAAGAAGCATGACTTAGAAACATGTATTTCGAAAAAGAAATCAAAATTAAATATTTATCTGGTAGAATATTATGAAATATTAAAATCTGAATAATATGTTATTTATTGTGATAGGAATATTGAGAGATATATCCTTTTCAAAATGTATGCTTAGGAAAGTCATTGTTGTTCTGACTGCACGCCTCTGACTACTACTTTTTTATAGGTACTCATAGAAAAAATATATTTCAGTTTGAAGTGTTATTCTACACGTGTTCCATACTCATTTCTAATTTGTGAATTTAAATTTCATACATTCTAATATTAGCTATTTTAATTTCAAGGCAAAATAATGTGTTGGTAAGGGTGAGCGAATAGTTATAATAATGTACACGTAATATCGCGGGCAAGATTTAAAGGGACCCCTTTACGTAACGCACATCGCCCCTCGCTGGAAGCACGGGACGGAGGTATCAGTATGATGTATTACCCAATTACGAGGGAGATATTTCACAAACATAACCTTGACCAATCTTGCCAAGTCCGCTGCTTTTGGCAACCACGCCAATCGATCCAAAATTATTTAAAAAAATATTATTTTTAAACGTCATTAATAACGTAATACCTGAATAGATAAATGATTTTGTAAATAGTTGAAATGAATTATAGGAATTACTTGCTTTACGCCTGGCTTAATCCGATATTTAGATTCTTCTATATATATATATATATATATAATATTATATATATAGCATATGCAATGGATATCTCTTTTTTAGTCATCTTTTTTCTTGTTGACAATACAGAAAATATGGAACATATAATACGGCGTCTTGGCTTAACGTTTAATAAAAATTTGATGTTGAGAACTGAAAGTAGTCGCGTTGACCTAGAAATGAATTATAGGAATTACTTGCTTTACGCCTGGCTTAATCCGATATTTAGATTCTTCTATATATATATATATATATATATGCAATGGATATCTCTTTTTTACTCATCTTTTTTCTTGTTGACAATACAGAAAATATGGAACATATAATACGGCGTCTTGGCTTAACGTTTAATAAAAATTTGATGTTGAGAACTGAAAGTAGTCGCGTTGACCTAGAAATTCCGAAGGGAATAAGCTGTTTAATTATCAGATACCAGATCGCATTCTTTGAGATTTTTACTATTCAGCATAAACAAACATCCTACTTTAGATGTTATCCCCTTTAAGACATTTTTCGTCTGTACATAAATAAATTTGACCCCCAGATCTATCAGGAATGCTGTACAAATATTAAAAAATCTGTAAAATATAAAAACAGAAGGAACGTCTTTTTCGATAATAATTTATAAAGTTGTAATTTTTAATAATAACTAGTGATGCAACGAATACAAATACGTACATTCATATTCGCCGAATAGTAGATATTTACGAATATTCGTATTCGCCGAATATCATCACGAATATTAAAAACTATTTATAACTGAACGCAACCCAAATTACGGTTTGGCTGTGCACCGTACGCACCGTACGCACCTACCCACTCTATTATCGGGGATTCCCCTAACATTAAATGAATGGATTTGTTGAGTACTCAAGTTGTCAATTGTTATTTGTTTCGCAGCATAACATGAGTTTTTTCATCTAGTTTCATTGAGTTATTAATAAGGTTAGGTGCTCATTTTATGTAGTTTTTGTTTTGTAATACGTATTGTTCGTTCCATTTTATTTCCGTTGTGTGTAAAATTGTTAACTATTATAAAATAATTTCAAATTAAATCAAATAACATTACCTCTCGTAAGCGTGAAAAAATTGATATTTATTTTCGGCCGCGGATAAAAGAAATTTTGTGTTTTTTGAACAAAAATTTGCTGGTGGTAAATTTTAATTATGAAATCTCTTAGTAAAAAAAGAACAGTGGTGAATTATTTATTACTTTGTTGAATTATCCATATTAGTATTCGCCGAATAGGCTTGATATTCGTATTCGTATTCGTGAAAGTAGTATTCACTAATAATAACTAATGTATTTTCACTTTGTCACTTAAAGTAGTACGCTGTAAAAAATCAATAATTACAGGAACCTTATGCCATCAAAAATCTCATATATCCTACTGTACCAAAAAACTCTCTCTTGTCTAGTTTTTTAAAATTAAAAATATTTTTTTTAATAGAATAGAGATGCGATCGCGGATTACATGTCGCATCAATATTTTTACTATTTTCAAACTACGTTAAACGCTAACACTATGAAAATAGGGCCAACTTGCTGGTGTTCTGGAAAAGTGCTCAAACAACCGACCATTAGATCATCACCAGGCGAGATTAATAATCACTGCACCAACAAGCTACTCATTACTAACACTAACCCTGCGCGTATTATTAATTAAAATATGGAACCCCAGTATTCCATATTTCTCATTTTTTTATGTGTGATATACTTTGTGTACACGGACATAGCCTTCGAAAAAGTAATTCGTAGCTCAGGCATTGAAATAAGAGCAACGATATTTGACAACTGTGTGCTATTGGCTTACGCTGATGGTATTGACATGTTTGCGAAAACTCCCGATGCTTTACGTAATGCCTTCGTAAATCTTGAAAGTTCTGCCGAAAACATGAGTATCATAGTAAACCAGCAGAAGACAAAATATATGGCCGTAGGATGCACCCAACAAATCCCAACTCTCTCATGTGGAAGTCAAAATTTTGAAACGGTACCAAGATTTACATACCTAGGCTCCCTGATAACAAACAACAATAATACTACAGAGGATACGAAACAGAAGCGCATAGTGAGCGCAAATCGCTGTTTTTTCCGCCTACAAAAGCAGATAAAATCCAGACTGCTGTCCAGAAACACCAAGACATTAGTATTCAAAACGCTTATAGGGCCAGTGCTCATGTACGCAGCTGAGACGTGGGTACTAACTAAGAGGAATGAGCGAGCACTGGACGTTTTTGAAAGGAAAATTTTGAGGCGTATCTTCGGACCGGTTCTAGAAAATGGACTTTGGCGCAGACGTTACAACGATGAGCTCAATAGTCTGTTTCAGGAGCCAAACGTCACAAAATTTATAGAAGACTTCGGTGGCTCGGTCATGTGGAGAGAATGTCCGAGCATCAAGCACCAAAGTCCCTGCTGAAGTCAAGGCCAATAGGGCGAAGGAGCTTAGGAAGGCCAAAATTAAGATGGAGTGACAACGTCCTCAAAAACATGTCTGCCTTGGAGCTTCGGAACCAGAGAGAGCTGGCACTAAACCGAGATGAGCGGAGGAAGACTCTTGAGGAGGCCAAGACCCACCAAGGGTTGTGTGCCAAGAGTGATAATGATGATGATGATGACTGTGTTTGTAACTTGACTTGTTTCGACTTTTTTCTTTCTTACAAAACTTTTTTCTATAAAAATGGGGGAAAGTTTAATATACAGGGTTATTTGTAAAACATTAATAACCTCGCAGGACTATATTCCTCCCTTGATTATGAGTTGAAAATGTTCAAGCTATTGTGACCTAATATCAATAGTTAAGGAGATATGCGACATTAAAGTTTGCATTTTTTTCGATATTTCTGACTTATTTTTTGTAAAACGTGGGACTATCATTACATATATGCCATAACTATTGATATTAGGTCATAATAGCTTGAACATTTTCGACTCATAATCAAGGCAGGAATATAGCCCTGCGAGGTTATTAATGTTTTACAAATAACCCTGTATACCCGTTCAAGATCATAACGGGTGAAATCGGGTAGCTAATCTAGTAAATATATAAATATTATAATTATATTCGTTAACATGTTTATGGGTAATGAATGGACAGCAGCCAATTGCAGCGGGACGGGGCGTAGTTGTACTTACATGGAGATTCGTAACATCCCAAATTACGGCATTATTTTTACGCGAGCCGCGTGCCGGCATCGTGCGCGGGCCACCAGAGCACTCCTGACATCTCGGCCTCCCTTCGCCCGCGCGCCGCCCTGTCCCATTGAAAACGCTCGCAGGACCAGACCGCTGAAATTAATAATTCGGCTTTTCATTTCCTCTCAGCTCCGCCGAACGATCAGAGGGAGACGGACGTCATTGCCTGTTGCGAAATGGCAATAAGAAGGGGAACCATTTGGCATATAAATTTTTATGCGGCGTCGGGTTATATTCGTATTTAGTTACGTTTGTGCCTTGGTTCTGGCCAGATTTGGAGCCGGCTAATGTCTCGCGCGCCGTCCGAACGTTGACTCATTGTTTTGGTGATATAATTTACTACCTTCGGGTTGTACGAGTTTCGCAGCATCAGATTTTTAATAGTCGTCAATTATTTTTTAACATTTTTGTGATCAGTCGAGTGTGAAAAGTTTTACCGTACCTACTTGTATTATATATTATATTTTAACCATTCTCTTTCAATAACTCGACCGCAAGGTAAGACTTCTTATTGGAATCCAATAAGATACCTACGTGTTAATAATTTAATAATATGGTTTGTTATATGGTTTTCGCGATCGATTAAATCTACCGCGTCCAGATTTCTGAGCTGTTCTGCCGTGTGTCTATAACAAAAGAGATTAAAATCTCTTGCCCTAATTATTTAATAACCTAATTAAATTAAAATAATTTACTATTTATTGATTTTGTTTTGATATTTTAATTTGCAAATGCAATAAGTAAACTTTAGAAACGACCAAAAAAAAAAAGAAAATATGAATATTTATGCCCTGGTATTTATTTTACGGATTAACGAATACCGTGATTTAGTAAATAAAAACCTCATTACAACGCGCTCCATAAACACGGAGATTTATCAAATCTCGGTTAGTCTTTCTTCTTGCTTAATCAACCAAAAGCGCGTAAATCTTTTCAGACACAAGACGCACACGCACACACGCGCACGAAACACACACAAGGGCGCCTACTCGCACGAATGTCCGGTTTTATACGAAGGGACATTCGGATACTTCCGCCGCTGATGAAAAGATCCGGCGGCACAAAGCGAGTTTGGTATTAGGCCAGACGATTAATATAGGAGCAGAGCCGGTCTTTAATCACCTATTTGTCAGCCGCCTTTTGACACATGGCAACTTCCAACCCCACTCGTGTATCCCGTCAACCTCGCGATCTAAAGCGGCGTGACAGATCGCTTTCCAACCGATCTGAGAGCTATTTCGATACAACACGCGTTTAGTGGGCCGACCTCAGGTGCGCTCGCGGTGTTAGTTGAATGAAATGTCTAGAAGCACTAGCGCATTAACAAATATAACCAATTAGTGTATATTATAGATATCTCACAGAGACGAAACTGTATTAATTATGGGAAAGTAGGTATAGAAGTCATTTTGGGTGTAACAGGACTTATGACCTGTCTTTTTATGGTTGGCTTAAGTGATCACTTTACACAATTGTAACATTCGCCATTTCCACCCATGATAGAATATACCATGCTTATTCATTTTTTGGAAGTTGTATATATGTTCAAATTGCGTGAAGCTTTCATATATGAGTTGTAAGCGCCTTTTCCATGCGGCCTGTACAAAGCCATTTTCATTCCCCTAAATCCCCACAGATGTCGCTAATGAGAAAATCTACATTGATTTTTTTACGGAATTTTGGGAGCAATATACTTTATTGTGTGTAATGAAATTCATCCGAATACTTCATGGTATATTCTATCATGGGTGGAAATAGCGAATGTTACAATTGTGTAAAGTGATCACTTAAGCCAACCATAAAAAGACAGGTCATAAGTCCTGTTACACCCAAAATGACTTCTATACCTACTTTCCCATAATTAATACAGTTTCGTCTCTGTGAGATATCTATAATATACACTAATTGATTAATAATGTCTCTGTGACATAAATCCAGCACTGTTCTGAAAGATTTGAACAAACTCAAAATATTCTGAACAAATATAACGGTTGAAAATCATGGCAAAAACATTTTCATTAATTTCAAATACCTTCGATTGCTCAGTCTGCTTATAGCTGTTCGTAACTCTCAATTTAAGCCTGGTGTCACCAAAATAAAAAAAACATATTCAGTGAGTTCTTGATTCAGCAATTAATATTAAAAATAAAATTATTATCGATTACTTTGTCACATAAGATTAAATTGATTATTTTTATATAAAAAAAATGAAAATATTCATAAAACTAAAAATTCAACCACCTGATAAAAAATTCAATTATGCCCTATAATTTACCTCAAAAACAAACTCAGAGTACAATTTATAGTTCATAAAATGATTAACAACATCATCTTTCTGTTCATGTTGAAAAATTTCATACTAACCAGTATTTTTTATTCCTCTTCTAGTAGCAAATAAACATTTTTTTACGGTTAATAAAGCGTGGAATGTTTGGGCGATTTTCTCCTAAGTCTACAAGCATTTATTGCGAACGTGGCTCGAACATATTTTCGCAAACTATGTTATTTGTTTTATTCTCTCGCTTTCCTTTTTCATCGCGAAAATGCGGTATATGAGCACGCAGCTTTACGAATACATTTCACGTACCTAAAGAATCTTCTCCGTGTCTACTTATCCACCATTTATCTTGCTCCTGTGTGTGTAAGTAGGACCGTAAGCTAACTCGTGTACGCGGGCCATTATACACACAGTTAATAGACTCCTTGTAAAAAGCGCTCCGAGTGTGAGTGTGTACGCCTGCTGGTGTGCCTGCAAGTGCGAGAGTGTGTGCGAGTGTGAATCAACACAATGGCGGATGTATTGAAAAACTGTGAAAGAAAAAGCTTTTGTAAGTGGAAGCATACAGCGCAGCGCCAGCGTGGGGATCTCCGCGAAGTGAGACCGTTAAATGTAGGAACTACTGACCTTTAAATGCTTCGCTCTTCAAACATAGACATGTGCTCTGATATACACATTTTTGCCTGTTTGTAGTATTAACATCATTTTGGAAATAAATATGAATATATATTATACCTGTCTAAACTTAATGAGATATAAACATTTACTTATTTCATGGAGTATGTATTATAACGCTTATATAATCTGTAAATATTGATGAATGTGTTTTCCTCAGTAAACCGTAAATCATAATTGTTTATTTTAAATGGAGACATATCGAGTGATGTATAGTCTACCATGGTATTTCAAATGATATTTTCCGTTGGCGTTTGATGTACGTACAGTAGCATTAATTGCGATGTACAAGATTCGACTGAATAAACAAACATGAAAAAATAACCTTCAGATTGTAAGTTTTTCTTCATAATTTTCCCTTCGGCTCCAAAATATAGAGAATTTTTTCAATTTGAATGTTATCAAACAATCCTTACGAAATTACTTCAATTTCATTTAATTTCGCGCAGTTTTTGAGAGTCGCCTAATCCGCCACGTGGACGCGTTTTATCTTAATGCTGATGAATCCAATTCGACAAAGCATTACTTCATACGACCGTCATTTATGTTTTCTTTGTTGAGAGGAGCGCTTAATGGCGTCACCCGCGCCAGCCCTGCCTAGTCACAATGGTGAATAAATGCTGTCATTTTGCTGCCATCGTGTTCCCGGAATTATCCTTCTTACTTCCAAACTGCACAAAGGCCCCGGCAAATATTTTTCAAGCAAGTTAAGTGAGAAAAATTTATATTTTACAACAATATAATCTACGTATTATCTATTTAAGCGGCAGAAAAAAAATTAAAGCAATTTAAATACAATAAAATATCTTTAAACATATTCATCCCATATCTATCTGAGAGAAAAAAATGCTTAGATCACTTTCTTCTCATATTTGCTCGTATCATATATTTTTTATTATTTAATAATTACGTTTACAAACGTTTATTTAACGAAAAAAGAGAAAAGTTAACCATCAGACACACTGAAAAAAAACAGAAAAATCTTCGTGGTAAATTTAACTCAACTCTTTTCTTTATAATGATATTTAAAAAGAACTTTAAAGACAAGCTTACAAATAATTATTGTTGTTCGCGGTTGGACCACTTATATATTTTCACGAGTATAAAAATCCTTCTATGGAAATCATAAATGTCAAGGACAAGCATGCAGCAACTTAGTGCATGCTTGTCCTTGACAAGATTAACACGCATGTGATAAATTTGGTAGAAATTTAAAAATACTATGGTTGTGGTGTATATGGCTGTAAACATAGTAGTGTAGTGTTGGTCCTGACAAAGAGACGGGTACGTCTCGAAACCAGCAGACCTAAAATCTGGTAGTGGTTTATACTAATTTTTTTTTTTTTTTCAATTGATTCAGCAACATTGTAGATTAACATTTTTTTAATATTGAATTTATATCAGAACGTCAAATTGAAACGTTTTTGAGTCTCTAATTTCTAATAAATCTAATCTCTAATCTAATCTCTAATAAATAATTAATATATACTTTTTCTTCAAATGTAGCAAATTTATTTTGTGGTAACATAATTATAATTGATATAAATTAACTTTGTTTAAACCACTTATTTATTGAAAATAAATCAACATGTTTCGAAGCCAATGGCTTCTTCGTCAGAAAGAAGCCATTGGCTTCGAAACCAAGCATCGAGATTCTTCCCACCAGCGTGTTATTGGTGGGTTAGCGACACCGGGCTATATAAAACAGCCGCAATTCTTGACCGTTGCCTCTTTAAAAGGATGGTTGCGTTATTTTGCTCATGTGGTACGCCCATCTGGTGCGTCACAACACATTGGCCGCCATAATGCTAAAGAATTCCGATCTCTCTCTCTCATAATCAATTCTGTCACACACGGCAATTAAATCGGCGATGGATGGTGAAACAATATTAGTACAGTATTAACTAGAGTATACGTGATGGAGAAACAGCTGTCACTCCTGTATTCAGAACATGGAGGTACGAAATCAATAGCCCCAATATGCCACCTAGTGAATAAGTAATAGTAAATAAGTTTTTTCTTTTCTAGCAGTAAGTTGTCTTGTAAGATAATAATTTCTCTGTGTAAAGCGCCCTTGAGGTGAGTATTTCGCGAAAACGGCGCTATACAAATTATCCAATTATTATTATTATTATTATTAGCCCCGCGGCGATCAATCGCTGAGATGCTTCCCACCAGCGTGTTACTGGTGAGTTCTTGACGCCAAGCCATAGAAACGACCGCATATTCTTGAGCCGTTGCCTCTCTATTATAAGGATGATATGCGTTAAACTGCTCATATAGTGGCCCACCTGATGTGTCACAACGTATTGATCATCACAGCGGCAATGAATTCCGACCTCCTTCCTTTCATTAGCAAATTTAACAATGTTTAAATTCCGCATACAAACGTTCCGTTCAACAAATGGCAAAAAAGAATAGTAATATTAAAAAGTCCTTGGCTGGCGCTAAACGGCGCATAAACAGTAATTAAAATGAAAGTTATATCTTTGTAGGATCTATACTCGGCTGATATTACCTACCGGTCGAGGGGCCGATCATACACTATTCTCAAAATCTTATCATCCCTGAAGTTGTACGTTTTGACGGCAAGGTGTAACCATAGCGCCGTGGTAGACTCTAGTTTCTTCCACCCACATACATCGCACCGATGGAGGCGAATACTTTTCTCAACCTGAAAGCGATAGTTGGACAATCATGGTGCAATTTCAATATAAAAATGTCGATGATATTCCCCTAACGATTGTATATCAAACATACATTATTTCCGAAATCATATTCTCCCTAATTCGAACGTTTCGAAAAAATTCTAGTCGATTCCCAGCGCATAGATCAAGGTAAACAAAGTCACGATCTTTTGCGAAAGTCGAACATTATTCATACATAAAACATAAATACGTGGAGAAAGTTGTGTCACAAGCTTTCAAGACTCTTGGTTACATCATTAGAGCTGGGAAGGACTTCAGCAATGTCTACACGCTGGTACGACTATTCGACAGTCTTGTGAGACCGATTTTAGAATACTGTTCTGTCATTTGGTCGCCATATACCAATAAACTAATCAATCAGCTCGAAAGAATACAACGCAAACTATGTAAATGCATCGCCTATCGTACACGATCACCAGGAGATATTGAGACCGTATATAACAGATTTAGAATCAGCAAACTAATCACTCGAAGACAATTGTCTGATCTGACCTTCTTCTACAAATCTGTCAACGGACAGATAGACTCGCCCGAGATCCTGGAACAATTTGGCATTATCACTGCTAGGCCGGATCTAAGAGTGCGTAGATTGTTAGAAACCACTAAATCCACAAAAAGTTACGTGTACAATGGCCCAAGAAATAGGATTGCCAATCTGGTGAATAGCCACTGTGTTGATATCAACTTCTTCGATGAATCATACGTCTCATTCTCATCAGCGGCAAAAAGATTGTTATCACAGTATTAAAATTACCCTCAACCCTATATGATTATACCATGTTGTTACTATGCTAGTATTGTTTTTTATATATGTGCAATTTTTCTAATCCATTCATTTAAGTCTATTATTTTTGTAAAATCAATGTATATAGCCGATTGGCGTATGAATAAATAAATAAATAAATAAATAAATAAATAAATCTCGGCCTAATCGTACAGATCGAACGGATGTGAGTATCTGGCTCTCAATCTAATAATCGCGCCGTAATACATACGATAATGACAAAGAAGCAACCAATAATAATGTTTTAAATATACTGTCCTGGTGTTTGGCGATCCTTAATTCCTCAATATATGGAATCCTTGCAGCCAATTAACGTTTCTATGTTCCGGATCCTTTGGTAATTCCATTCATTATCTTTTAGAGTGTATTTCTCTCGAAATATCGGTAACTAGTATATCAGGCAGCGCTTTCGCCAGTAAATGCCAACTCGAACTGCAGGGCAGTATGAAGTCGTGTACCCTTTTTATATCAAATCGTATTTCGTAATTCTTTGTAAAACCGTGAATCACCGTTCCAGCCGTGAGATACGCTCCGTTATCCCCGCTGCCCGCGCGATCGACACTAAGACCCCTCAGGATTGGTCGAATTCCGCCGCGGCTCTTGATTCACCGACCGTGGATCTCCGAAAGATTCGTAATTCCCACCGACATAGTTTCAGCGGAAAAATAAAAATGTTACAATCTCTAATAATAAAATCTTTCGCGATGAATTAAAATGATTATCAATAATTTCCAGGCCTGCGGCGTACTGGATACGACAAGGAAAGCCCTAGAATATCGTTTGGTTGCTAAGCTTTTCTTTATTATAAACTTTAACAGATAAATATTTCCATATAGCTTTTTATTAGTGTCGATTTAAAGAAACTAATGTCATCACAAAACTAACATCATTTTTACAACTAATCAATTCAATTCATAATAACATAAAGTTTACTTTAGAAATAGAAAATAATAACACATAATTTTTTAGATCTAACACATTTTAAAAATAATAATAAAATTGAGTTTAAAATTTATAGAAAGCCAACTTTTACAGATGCATAGTATATAGCATACATAGTACATCTCATCACCCTCTATTACATAACACTCGGGTTTTCATTCAATGATACACCGTCTTGTCAATGTACTTTTGTCTCACTCTAATTTTCAAATTGAATTAAATACAATAAAACAAGAAACAAAAGACATTTATTTCATTCTGATATTTTGACAGTTATACAACACCCTGACGATGGAAAGGTTTTTTTGAAACATATTGGTGTAATTAATCAAATAAAAGAAGTAGATATATATAAATAATATAAACAATATTTTTTATACTAATTTAACTAACACTCTGTTATTACGTCTAACCATAAAGTAAATGCTTTAAATGTTAATAAGTATATAGAAATTAAAATCCAAATCCTCCGTTAAAGGCATGTTATTGATAAATGTGTAATATAATTATTACAAACTCATTTTAAAAGTATTCCGGATTAAATTGGTTAAAAAAAATTAAAATTGTCTTTTTTTAACATAAGCTATTTAAATTGAATTGTTAATCTTTCAAATCTAACAAAACATCTATCTCTCTAATCATTCATATCCGAGTATACCAATGTTTGTTGTAAATGGGGAGATTTTTTCATTGAGCAATTTTTCCCCTTTATAAAAACCTGTTCTTATTGAAATTAGTTTTTTTTAATGATCCTCTATATTATACCTATGTATATAGTGTATACATATTTCTCGAAACTTGTTGTGAATAGATTTTGTGCAAGCTAACTCGAATCAAGAAATTCTTTAGTATTTTGAGCAGGGTACAGAAACGTTTCAGAATATTTTTTTATATTTTGCTAGGTAGATGAAGGAAATAAAATGAACATCTTCAAATAAATGTTGTGATGTTTTTCAATCAGTTTTTCACAACAAAAAAAACTATTTTGAAAGCAAACAAAAGACTTTTGAAAATGTATAAATCATATTAAAATCTGGAGCATTGTATTGAACATAGATTTAAATAAATATCGTGAGTATTGTTGTAGGCAGAGAAAATAGAACGCCATATTCTTCTTGTATCTTGGTACAACACTTTTGCTTCTGCTACATTCATACATATTATTATACGAGCTCTACGGTTATTGAGGCATTGAGGCATAACAAGGCCGTCCTTCAATATTTGTAGTATTTGTAGTCTTTCGCAGACGCCCTCTATTCCTATTGCTTTCAACACTTGACCTGTATATTTTCTAAATCATATTTTCCTCGCTCACACGTTCAACATAACCAAACCATCTCAGCACTTTTTTCTATCTACCACACTACAGCCAGCATTACATTCACTTCTAATTTATTTATTCCTCACTTTCCGCACAAGCGCCTTAGTGAACACATTTCCACCGCATCTAGTCTATTGTCACTCTTTTTTAACAATTCTAGGATTCACTTCCATATATCAAAGTTAGCATAAGAACACCATTATGTACCGCTAGTCTTACTTATTTTGACAGGTTCTTATTGACCATAATGGAATTCAGAGCACCATTTAATTTTTTACCCGCAGTTACTACCCTTTCGATATTGTTCTCAGCCTTGCCATCTCTACTAAACATACTTCCCAAGTACATAAACTTATTACTTATTCTTAGCATTTGTTGTTTACAATTACATCACACTTAATCATTCTTTCTTCTCTCTCAAACACCATCACTTTCGATTTTCTGGCATTCATAAAAAATTCACTCTGCATGCATATATCGGATATCCTAGACACCAGGCACTGAAGATCAGCTTCACTGTTAGCCACTAATACTGCATCGTCTGCGTATAGTAGGCGGGATATGGTGAGCCCGTGCATTTTTGCTCCTACTTCTAGTTCCTTCAGTTCTTTCATACAATTGTCCATATACGGATTGAAAAGCCATGGTGAATACGCATACCTATTTGACACATTTTGAAATATCAAACCATGATGTGAATACTTCATTAATTCTCATGCAAGCACTACTTCCCTCGTACAGAGATTCGATTGCCTGTATGAGCTTACTCTTCACTCCATATTCGGACAAAACCTTCCATAACTTTCGTCTTATCATTCTTTCATACGCTTTTTGGATATCCACAAAGGCACAAAAAGATTTTGGCTCTTTGCCAAAAACTTTTCCATCATCTGGTCCATGCATCCTCTTCCATTCATGAACGCTCCTTGTATATCCCACACTTTTCCTTTCGTTGTCATCCTCACTCATTCTATCAAAATTCCCGCATACAGTTTGGCAACAAAACTCAATACGGGCCGATGCTCGCGCAGTCCATTTGCGACCCTTTTCTTTTGTATAGAGGCATAACAGCTCTTTCCTAATCCATCGGAGTATGGCTGTCCTCTTAACATTGGTTAAAGTTTACGAAGCCACATGAGAATTACTGGGCCACCATCTTTAATGTACTCGGCAGCAAGATTGTCATAACTCATGTGCTTCAATGCTCTTTTGATTTCTTCCACAGTTATCTCATTCTCACTATGGTCACTGTTCATAAATCCACTGGACGCCTCAAATAAATCCTTAATTGCATTCCATTGCAATTTTTGTAACAATTTGAGCATTAAATATGCTAAGGGTAGCTCGATTCTTCCGATATAGATAAAATACAGATTATATTTTATAAAAAAATCCATTTCAAAAGAGCGAGCTGATAAAGTCTTTCGGATTTTCAAACTTCTTACCTTCCAGCCCTCGATATGTCTCACACAACGCAGCACCTACTCTACAAAAAAATGTTCGGCGTAAACCGCTTCATAGAGATAGGTATACAGTGGCAGCCGCAGAGTGCCAGAGCTTACACGCAACCATACATGTATTAAGAATTTGATTTGTTATCGACGACGAATCGAATGATTTTATTTTTAAAAAAAAATGTAAAATTTACTCTTTCTGCGATAAATCTCGTGATGTTCTGCCCCTGGTAACCTCTCCCCGCTGGAGAGAAGCATTTTTATACTACAGTTTTTTATATTCATTTACGTAATTTGGATTCTTCGCCGTACTTGACCGGAATAGTAAATCGCGTATATTTAATGTGTCTGTTTTGTCATTTCCTTTCCTAAATATATTTCAAAATCTTCACACAGTTTATCACTGTCGTAGTTTTCCCGTGATTTATATTTAGGTAGGTACCAATTAAATAAAAAACATTAAGTATTGAAGTTTTCCATCTCAAGACTTCCAAATGACCAGGAACCCTGACTCTCCATTTTTAATAATCTGGAAAATTAAAATTTATAATTCCACGAAATATTTCAATATTGTGTGGACAAAAGCGCTCCCAATGTAGGTAAATATGTTTTTTGGGACCCCTTATTTGCGTTAGCTCAGGTTTGCTTAGAGGTGTAGTGTTTGTTAAATATATAGCGGCCCAAAATCATGTTTATGTTATATAAAAATCGTTAAATTTTTTTGTTAAACTCAATAATGAAATAAGTATTTAAAAATTTTGTATGTTAAATTTTTAACAACTCATATAATTATTTAATGATAATTTTTGGAGTTCACACTGGACCCCTATAGGAACTTTATTAATAATAATCGCAAAATGTAGGTACTTGTTAGTAATTTTTAATAAAACGGTTCATGCGCACAACGAAATAGCGAATGGAACAATGCAAAACTCAGGTGTCGCCGAACAACGACGCTATAGGGGTGTATTGTTACAAATTGCGTCTGTTATGCCCCGCGCTGGACCTAATGAGGTGTGAAGCAGATAAGCGCCCGACACTGCACTTGTCTGCCGGCAGCGGGCGGGGCGCGGCCGCTATCGGGGTGCATCCGATCGCCGGATATTGATATTCGCTTGTTCAGTGCATTATTCCTTTGTTTCGATTTTTTCTTGCTTCGGGTCATGAATTTTTGCAATTTAAGTGAATTGATACTGCACCGAACTATTAGGGTCAGACCACACGCAGTTTTTAATAGTAATATTATTTAAATGAATTTCTCGACGAATAAAATCATTTTTTATTGCGTGACACGCCAAAATTTAGTAAGAGAAAAATAAATTTTCCAAAATTTTATTATCTTTACTGTGATGTTGTACACAGAGAAAACATATAATTCTAACCTAAAAATCGTAACTTATTATAAATATCATATGTAGTTTCAGTTTTTAAATACGTAAGTAATTTTTAAATAAACAATCTTCCATTATTGGTTAAATTTCTTTTGAAAATTGTCACTTACGGTCAATAGAAAAACTGGTTTTATACGTCCAAAGTAGCCAGGACAAGCCTATTGTTTCATACTTAGAAGAAATTTATCTGATTTTTTTATACTTTACTTAAATATAATACTGATGTGTTTCTGATTTCTCATATTTTACTTAAATTATAATATTGGTATGTTTGTGCACTTCTTTGTAAATAAAATTAAAAATTCAACTTGTATATCCGTAGGTTTTTGATTTCCTAATTTTTATTTTGTTTACGTACATGGCCATAAGGCCTCTTAAAAGTACTCAATACTAATTAATAATATATTGAAAAAAAAACATAATAATGAATGAACGGAAAAAACGTTTGTTTACAGAATATATGGAAACAGTATATTTATTTATTATTATTTATTTATCAACGGCCTAGTGGTCTTTTACAATATATATTATAATATAATATATATTATATATATTTTACAATATATATTATATTTGACAATATATAAGTTACAAGAATTTATACATAAACATAAAATAAAAATTAATAGAAATAAAACACATTTAAAAAAGAAATGAAGAAATATTAAGAAACTTTAAAATAAATATACTATACTATATATATATATATATGTAACAAAAGGAGATTCTGGAATATCTCGCGTTTTCTTTTAGATGGTCTCCCTAGAAGAAGGCCTAGGCCGACGTTTCGACACGGTATCACGTGCCATTGTCAAGGCTAAAAAAGCCTCAAAATTAGGGACACGAAAAAAGTATCGTTACTTTGCGGTATCGAGTATTCTATTCTATTCTATTCTTACGGTATTCTTTCGATACTTTTACTCAATGGTACTTTTTGGCAAGTATCAATACCTTTAAAAATAAAAAAAATTGGTAATGTTTTTTCAGTGATCTTTTTTTTTCATGTTTGTGTTTACTGGGGTATTATGCCGTGTTGTAACGACCTTTCGGGCCGACGTTTCGGATCCCATTGCAGGGCCCATCATCAGGGCTGATGTGTTGTTGTGAATATTGGTGTTGTGGTTAAGTATTGGCTTGCAATACCGTGCCGAATTCATGATGTGTTGTATGTATGATTCATCTGTTGTCTAATCACTAACTCTGCGGAGTCTGCGACGAGAATGACTTTGAAGCGCCGGATACCAAAATGTTTTTACTTTGAGACCATCATCTCTATTAATATTTATCGGGTGCTTGTAGATTTCTAGTGCTTCCTTGATAAGACGCCTATGGTGACTCTTAGGCTTTCCAAGGATTTTCGGTTCGAATGCAAAATGTATACTTTATCGCAGTCTTGACAATCAAGTCTATACACACCGTCTGATTCTAAGCGATCTCGATCCTTCGCTGATCTCAACAGATTCTCAATTTTTGAGTTTGTACCAAAAACTTTTATCTTAGTTTTATCAGACACAAATTAGCAGACGATGAAAATATCGAAAACGAAATGACCACACTTAAAGAAACTCTCCGCTGCAACAACTTCTCTGAACATATGATTCGAAAGGCTTCCACACGAAAAACTAGGTCTTCCACAAACTATGTAGAAACGCAAAAACCTTCAGGAATTGCCTTTCTGCCATATGTCAAGAGCATCACAGGATTGGAAAAGTCCTAAAAACAATAACATCAAGCCCATTTTTCATGCTTAACGGAAAGTTTCTCAAGTATTAAGAAACATAAAAGACAACATTCCTTTGGAGGCGCATGGTGTATATGAAGTTCCATGCAAGACATGCGAGGGCACATGCATCGGACGTACGAATCGAAAAACATCTGCGAGAATAGACGAACATCGCATCGATGTAAAACGTCGAAAAAGTACGCCCACGTTGGCCCAGCATACGATTACTGAAGGACACAATATAGACTTTGACAATGCCAGTGTATTGGTGACATTAAATAAAAAAAAAAAAATAAAAAAAAAAAATAGATATATATATATATATATATATATTAGTTATTAGTATAAAAGTAAACAGCAATAATTAAAAACACAGCAAAAATAAATAATAAATTACCTAAAAGCAAATTCAGAATGGTACTAATTTAAGGAGAACAATAAAATTAATATGAATATATAATAGAACAAAACAGTGCAAAAATATAATATTATAATATAATATTATAAATATAATATTATATTACAAGCAATATAAAACAATGCATCTCTATTATCAGTACATTGTGGAAAAATGCGAAAATAAATCTTGGAAAAAGAAATATGTTAGCACCAAAAAAGCTTTTCGAAAAATTGCGAATCAAGTTAATAATGTAAAATTAATGTGCAAAATAAATTGCAAAAAGAAATTTTCAATGAATGAACATTTGTAATAATATAAATCATCTGAAACTATATATATGACAGATAAGCATATCATCACCATTCCAGTATAATCTATATATCGATGAATTTAAAATATAATTATTTATATTTCCAATATCGATATGTATTAATTATACTATCGAATTAACAAACTAGGATATATATATCCTTATTTGTATTGCCTTAGATATTAATAGATTCATCATCAAATAATCTTGATCTTTAAATAATTTATTTACTTCATCACGTTTGCCGTGATACTAAAAAACAATATATTAACTTATAACATAACGATTAACATTTCGGAACTGTTTCCGGTCGAAAATTTGTCAAAAAATGTTTAAAAAAATATAAAACTTTTTGCGAAATTGTTTCATTAAATATGTTTATCAAGTATGAGTTTGAGCTTTTAAAATTCTATCAAATGCATTTTTGGGTGAATTGATTTGGAGAATTTGTTAATTTTTGTATCCGCATACGGTACAGTGGCAGCGAGCCATCTGCCTATTGGTAAGCCGATAACATTACTGATGCCGGCCGGACGGCTTGGCTCATTGACAAATGGAATATTTGATTTTTGTCACGATAACTAATCGTATTTTCAAAATCCCTTCTGTAGGATTGAGCACAAAAATCTATTTTAAAAAATTGTATCAATGGCTGATTAAATACGGCACATGCGTAATCATTAAAGAGTTATTTATAATTATTCATTTTGAACAATGTGTTGCTTCATTGCAAGAAAATCTTTTTTGATAAGTAAATTTCTAAATTTTCAAAAGTCAGAATATATCAAATGTAGGTATTTATTTCTCTGAAACTTTTCTGTCAACAGTCAACAACTTTCCTGTCAACAGTCGAGGAACTGTTTCTAGTTTTAAGAAATTAGTTTGGATTAATATGCGCGTAAACGCGCACAAGCACGATACCAAAAGAAAACGACGTTTCGTTGAATATGCCCAAGTTTCTACTTAGAGTAGAGATATATGCTGCCTTATTTTGTAATTGTTATGCAACGAATGTTTTGATTTTGACCATATGTATAAAATACGATAAACAGGCTCAAGGCTTTGGTCATTTAATTGCTTTAAATAATTTGATAGTATAGTTAATTTAATTTAATAATGATGTCAGTTAGTATTAAATATAATTCTCAAGAAAGTAAGTTATAATATCAACTGGAAATCGAAGAGCAGCATCAACAAACTCATATTTTTAATTTATTTCTCTATAATTTGTGAAATTTGTTTCTAAATATGTTTAACTACCTTATGCCTAAATAAAAAATTACGCATATCTGTAGTTAAACTCAACTAAAGCTACCAGCACAGGATCATTCCAAAGAACAACATACATACTTTTCCATTTATTTTATCAACTCTTTAAAAAACGTAATTTTTCTTTAAGATTTCGCAGATTGAAGACGTCATAAACTGAAGAAATGGCTTAAGAAAATCCTGTTACCGAGAATGATTCAGAATATAATAACAATTTCAATTAAACCCTCCGATGCCGTCAAATGTTTTCTCTGATGAATACGGCTCAGTTTACACTTTTCAATTACAATTTCTGCCAACGGCTTTAGGCGTTCTTTTCCCGCCCAGGAAAAAATGCCCGACGGCGGCGTCGCGTCGATTCCGCGGCCGATTATCGTCTTTGCCCTTTCGTTTTGGGTTCAAAGTGGATTCTTTAATTTAGCCCTTGTTAACGGTGTGATTTTCGTTAGCGCAACCGAATGAGCCGCTTCCTTCCCACGGTTGAGTCGCGATTCTCCGCGAAAGCATTCGTTATATCCGCCATGACTTGTGACGTGCACTTGCGCCCAGCCCGCAATGTCACCAATCAATCTTTCATCTTTGACAGTTTGACCATGCACAAATTCTAAATTAACATCTATATGAACAATTTTCGGACGTGTCATTTTCATTTAGATCCAATCGGGTGAACAATTTCGATATTTACGATATACGAGTGATTCCATTTTTAGTTTCATTTTCTTTTTTACTTTGCTTTTGTTTTTTGTTTTGCATAGTTTTTGTCACGATCGCGAGTTTCAAAAAAAAAATTAACGCATTTGAAGAGATGGCTGGACTGCATGGACTCGTTTAAACATTTTCCATGCAGTCAAAATGGCCTTACCGTTCAACGATTCTTTATTTTCTAGAAGTAAAATGATTATTTTAATCAATTATTTTATCTATACATGTATTTTTCCATTGCATTTTGTTTGTATTCCTTTTATTCCATAATATTTATGTCTTTAAAATAAATATTTGTTCATTTCACGCGATCTGTTAAATTATTTTTTAAGTCTATTCTCAAGATCGTAATTCACCTGGAAAAAGCCAAAGCGGTCTCCCGCAATATCAAGAATGGTTACATTTGTAAGCACTCTTTTCAGAGAATGAATTACCTTTTAATGTATAAAGATCTGGAGTTTTATTATTTCCTTTCTAAGTAAGAGCCCCGTATCACTTTTGAACATTTCTCTTCACCGAAATGTTACGTATACATATACACGAATTCAAATTCAAAAAGTATAAAAAGCATAAAAAAATTCACCCTCATATTTTATTTAATAACGTAGGCACATTTCTACGGCGGTGCCGCACTGCCCCGAATATTCTGATTCCGGACAAAAAAAGTGTCAAAAATTAAAATAACGAATCGCGAGAATATCATTTTTTCCCTTACTGCGGGATAAGCCTCCCAAGCAAGGGGGGGAGGACCTCCCCTCACCGCGGGCCGCACTCCGCCCCCTTGGCCCCGCCTAATGGAAACATTTACATTCGACTCGCACTCATATATTTTTTACCCGCAGATGCGTAAATGTAGATTTTTGTTCGCAAAGTCCGCGGTGTGAAGTGCCGCGGGCCCTCACACGGCTTCAGGTGGAGGCTCCTTTGAAATTACTACACTGACATGTCAATCAAATAAACTTATCGCTTTTGCGAACATATTTCTAATTTAATGTTTGATGGTGATATACCTTCCAAAATAAAATATATTTATAACTTTTCATTCTATGGATTCTTTAACAATAGCCCTGTTTTTAAGTTGATTTAAAAATATATGTATATTAAAAAAACAAACATGTATTTTTGTAATTGACCAATTTACCATTTAGGATACTCCACACCCCACCATAAAATAATGTTCATTGACGTTACGTATATTTTGAGTATCTAGAAATAATACACATTAACTAAGTAACTTATTTATATTATGTTTGAATAAAAAAAAATATATTAAAATAATAATGCATGATTAAAACTTAAATCTTTTATATGAACCAATAACAAGTGTTCTTGATCTAATATTGTTACCCTAAACAATCCCAAAAGTTCTGAATTCATAAGTAGGTACTATAAGCTGATTCGATATTCCGGGAACTCGAATCCCAGGATTTCTCTACTGCTACACCTGCAGTTAATCAACTTCGATATCAAATGATAAAGATCGCTTTCTGTACTGTTTTATTTTCGTCAGGACCTCGCACACTAAATCACAGTGGTACAGAAGCTGGTAATGGCATGGTATGGAAACGTTAAATAAATGAAAGTAGTGTATGTACGGAAGCTGGCATGGTATGGAAACGTTAAATAAATGAAATTAGTGTATGTACGGAAGCTGGCATGGTATGGAAACGTTAAATAAATGAAATTAGTGTATGTACGGAAGCTGGCATGGTATGGAAACGTTAAATAAATGAAAGTAGTGTATGTACGGAAGCTGGCATGGTATGGAAACGTTAAATAAATGAAAGTAGTGTATGTACGGAAGCTGATGGTATGGAAACGTTAAATAAATGAAAGTAGTGTATGTACGGAAGCTGGCATGGTATGGAAACGTTAAATAAATGAAATTAGTGTATGTACGGAAGCTGGCATGGTATGGAAACGTTAAATAAATGAAAGTAGTGTATGTACGGAAGCTGGCATGGTATGGAAACGTTAAATAAATGAAAGTAGTGTATGTACGGAAGCTGGCATGGTATGGAAACGTTAAATAAATGAAAGTAGTGTATGTAAAGTTTGTTATTTTTTACTCATTATGTATAACCACAAAGTGAATGCTTTAAATATCTTAAATAAGTTCATTTATTTTTATGACCGTAAGTCCTCTTAGTGAAACCAATTATTATTATATATTCTTTTATTTAAATTCGGTCGTTTCCATTTTCATAAATTCATTAGAAAATACATAAAAGGGCGAGCAATCAACCCCGTAATAATATTTTTTTACTTCGTACCTAGAGGAGCGTTGCATGTTTTAATGCCTTAATATTGTTTTTTACTAAATAATATGAAAAAATAATTTAACTCGTCCGATTGCCGGAGGGACTTTTCTAATATTAATTCGTGGCTGGGAAAATGTTTTAACAAAAATCTTTGATTTTCACAAACAATATAATCGCTTTTGAAAACACCTCTTAACACAACAAATGTGTTCCGGCAGAATACCTTCAGTGTTTTTCTTTCATTTTTTATCCTTTCTGAAAATATCTACTTTGAAAATAACTCATGGCGGTTTGCGCGATGCGGGATCATAGGCTTTGCAACTTTCGGGTTTGTTTGCCGCAAAAATTCGCGAGACCACACGTTTCAATTATATACATTTTAATGTAACGAAAATCTAGACTTCCAAATCATGGCTTTTCTATCACAGCAAAAATAGTTTGTTCAACAAACATTTTCGTTATACCTAATGAAATAATTAAATAATCGCATCCTCTTTATGGAAGTTAATAATTTATTTATTATGAGTCGATTGTAAATTTGCGATTTATATTGAGTCCCGTTAAGAGGGCGCCGATCATTTGAATGGCCGGCTCTTCAGGTATTTAGAACGATTCTCTAGGTTCGTTTCTTGTATGCATGTGTCGTCACACATACAAATTATTCAGTTAGCCCGGTCGCATGTTTGCGACAAGTACCAAAGTATTTGAAAATTTTGAATTTTGTATTGAGTACAGTAATAATTTGTGTGAATACTTATTTATTTATTTTACCGTTAGTTATACACATTTTAAAAGTGGTTTAGTTAAACTATCAAACTTTAGATATAAAACCAACATTAAAATCTAAAAAAATAAAAAAGATTTCCTACACGAAGTCAATAAGCTGATAGGTGCAATTAGTAAAGAGGACTTTTTGACAGATTACCAAATAAATCTATTATAAAAGTTGTTAAGTTAGATAGTGTAAACCACCCGACCGTGTTCAGGACTTACTTTATTGGGTAAGAACCTGTAAATAATAAAAATATTTTGGAACAACATGGGATAAATAAAACATTTTTATTGCAATTTCGAGGCCGCTTATTGATTTAAGTTTTTTTGATCGCTTCGAGAATATAATCAGATTCCTTAATTTCCATTTACCTATCTAATTTGGAGTCAATTATTTCTCTCAGTTAACAACCAAAGTAAAACACTTTTAATTTTTATTCCATGTTACTTCAAAACATTTTATCTTCCTTTATCAGTTCTATTTTCATGTCCACGTCCGTCCAAACTGCAAGTATGCATGTTTTTCTTCGTGTGACGTGTACTTGTCCTTGTACCTGGAAATACCAATCATGTTTTTTATTTACATTGACATTGCCATCCTTGACTAATTTCCAGAATAAAATTTTTTCGCTCTGATGGCATCGTCAACACTCATTCCTCTAACTGGGTATGGACATTTTATTTCGACAATTTTATCCTCTTCTACAAGTCCATCTGGACTTGCTCCTAAAAAGGCAAATCTTTGAAAATAAATAATCCACATGTCTTTATGCGAATCTTCCGAGATGTTTCTAGTTGATCACGCGTAAGATGTTTATGACTTTAGCCATGTTGAATGGACTTGAACAAATCCTGTTTCAGTTCTATAACTTTTGCTCAAAAGTTTTGTTAGCTTGAGCAAAATCCACAATTCTATTTCTATTAATTATGATTTCCTCTTCATCTTCATATTTGCCTTCTATTGTAAATTCAGAAACAAAATCCTTTGTTTTCAACAATTCTTGAACTAAAATAAATATGAAAGTAAGTAGTTATTCCAAAAATGCTCAAAATACGGTGTATGATTCGTGATTCAAAATATTTTTTTTTTTGCCTTCCCATTTTCACTCAAACAAAAATTATTGTATAAATCTAATTTGTCTCGAACATTAAAAAGATAAACAAACAAATTAGCAATATTATGTGAAATTCAGTTGTCTACAAAAAAATACACTTCACTCGTTTTCGATGTGCGCAGTGCACAGCAACATACGAATTCGAACATAGAATGTATCGTCGGAAAACGGGCGTGACCTCGCTCGCTGACGTTTCTCAGCCGACTGAAATTATTTTTCAATCTTAAGCGTTTATATTTGTAATCTTTTCCAGAGTAAAAATGTATGGATGATTTTAGTAGCTATTTAAAAAATATATATTTAAATTACCAGGCAGTATTTCAAAAATTTAAGCTAGACGAATTGTAGGTTATACAAGTGGAATTTTTATGAAATAATTTTGAGAAAAAAAATTACAGTTAATTATAAAAAATCAACTGAACGCCGGCACGTCTTTTCTAGGATTTTACCCATCTTTACAGAGTGTTATTAAAGTTTTTGCCAAGAACTAATTGTATACACATTCTCTATGATATTAAATGTGTATTTATATGCTTATTATATAAATATTCTCCATTATATCAACTTAACAGTGACTGCCGTTTTGGCTTATTTTTTCGCCGCTTTCTCTTTCTTTTTTCTTGTGCGTGAAGGGATTAATTTCGTAAAAAAATGTTGATACTCTTTTTTTCAAATGTTAAGAGCACCGTCGGACCGAATATTGCCGTTAAACACAACAAGCACAGCCGACATCAAATTTAATTATCTATCGACAAAGTTAGTATAATATTTTTATTTGTAAAACTCTAATGGCCGAATCTAACATTAGTAAATGAGAATAGCATATCAAATCAAAAATAATGATTACGTTGTCTGTCCGTCTGTCCGTCCGAATTATGTTGTGTTGTCTATCCTTCCCATTTAGGGAGTGAGTCTGTATACCATCGCTCCCCCACTGTCCCCCTTACCTTTCTTTTGGTTTTCTTGTTTTTTTTCGATTGGCTCTTTATTTTACTCAATTAGCTATTTTCTTGTATTATTACCGTAAATATATGTCTTTTTTACTTACTTACTTACTTACTTACCATCACGCCGTTTCCCCGAGGGGGTAGGCAGAGAGGATAGAGCGCCATACTCTTCTGTCCTGACATACAACTTACGCTTCGTCTAAATTCATACATCTTCGCATGCAAGCTCGACGGTTGTTCAGACTTCTAACAGGACCATCTTCCAGTATCTGGTTAATCTGGTCATGCCACGTCTTCCGTGGTCGCCCTCTTTTTCTGGCGCCGTCAACACTTGCATCATATATCTTTCTTACCATTCTTTCCTCATTCATTCGCTCAACATGCCCAAACCACCTGAGCGACCCTATTTTTATTCTCTGTATTATGCTACGATCAGCTTTACATTCATACCTAATATCTTCATTCTTTACTCTATCATACATGGATTTACCACACATACGTCTAAGGGACCTCATCTCTATGTCTTTTTTAACATGTATTATTTGATAATACTATGTATGTTTATCTAATAAATGTTTATTTCTATTTATATTTACACGACGTGACACGGAGACGGCCTTTTAGAGAAAAAATTGTAAGCCTGGCGATGTACGAGTTGGGTCGATATATCAGCTTTCACTCATAAAACGACCCTGGGAATGCGGTGGGGGTGCATTCACCGTGTATGTCCGTCCTTAACTTCGTGTAACGTCCCTTATCTGTCCACGGTTAAAAAACCAAATTAAACGGCCGTAGATGAGGTTTGAACCCCGATCTTGAACCCCGAACTGGCCGCTCTACACATGTTGCTGCGGCCGCCTGTCTGTGGACTATAATTATAAGAAAATTCCGGCTTTAGAGGGATGTATTTAAAATTTTCACATTTCGTTTTAAGAATCAAAATATTTTTCATTTCGATATGAAAATAAAATACATCTCAATAATGTTTTTACAAAATGATCACTTGTTAATATATTTACGTACTTACACTAAAAATATTAATTGCTCAATATATAAACTTAAGTGTGTTATATTTTATTCATATCCATTTCTCCCCAAGCGCAGATTCGGCGGCAAATTTATACAATAAAAATATTTATGTATTCTCAAAGTCAAATTTGTCGAGGTACTGAATTTGTAGGTAGGTTTTGTAAACATTGGCTACAATACTCTTAACAGTTTATAAAACGTATTCGTCAGATCGCGTCTATTCATTGTTGAATTTTCAAAATAGTATGTACGTTATTCAATTAATAAATCTATATAATGGAATACGTATTACAAAATATGTACTTTAACGTATTTCATAGCATTACTTATATTTTTATAACATTTCATATTAGATCTGTCTAGAGTGATTGTTTTTTTTTTAATTTTTATTAAAATGTTTATATTCTATCAATTAATTGGATTTTATAATACGTACTTCACACAAAATATTTTCCAAAAATTAAAATGGGTAATAGCCTGAATTTGTCTTAAGGACCACTTTAACGTAGCTAGTAAGCTTGTATTTCACGTCCTGTGTATGTTTTTTTAATCATCTTCATAACTACACTAAGATCCATTCAGCCCTTGCCTTCGCAAGTAGTTTTCGCTACTGCCACCTTCGCAGGTAGTCCTCATTCAGCAACCCAAGTTTTCTTACATCTTTGTCAACAATGTTGCCCCGAGGCGTTTGTCGCTGATGCGTCTGGTGATGTGTGGGGTACCTCAAAGGATTCATTTTTTAAATTAAATGTTTTTTTTTTAATTTATCGACAAGATTTTTACTTCCGGCTTTCAATACGTCCATTTTGACATAAATGTTACCCACTCGCTTGCCCCGGTCCATAATACTGACTTCCGCGGAAAATCCTTAAAGCAATCATGCCCAAAAATGAAAAACGCGATCACGCGTAAAAAACGTTTTATGCATTTAAAAGAGTCTTAAAAAGAAGATCACGATAAAAATTAGTAAACAATTTTTTCATGCTTAATTAATTAATTATTATCTTTGTATACTTACGTAGAAAATAATGTAATTACGGTAAATTCTTGAAACTTGATACTGTTTTACATAAAAGCTGTTTTTTGCATTTTTTTAACTGCATTGTAAACATTTTATATTTTTTCGTCGCGATAAAGAAGCTGTTATTAAATATTTTGCGTTAAATGTTTATTTCCATCCAAAAAGCTTTCAAATACCCCATGTTTTTATGCCTGGATACGGGGTTGACATCGAAACACTATGTTTTCCTGTGCGAACGGAGGGACGAACCGTTTTGTGAAAGACTATCCGCTGGTACAATGTCTTGTGCGCTTTTTGTGTGTGGTGATATTTTTTTGCCCACGAAACTAAATGCCATTTAATCCGAGGAGCTTTATGGGAAAAAGATGACTAGGCAATTTATCAAGGAAAATTCGCAAGTGAGAATAGCATTTTTAGAAAATATATTCTTTTTTATATTACGGCACGAAAATGTTTAAGTGGGGGATTTCCAGGACGAATATATCTGCGATTAGGGTAAAATATATTCCAAGATGATTATTAATATTTTTTTCCAGAAATAGTATTTTCACAATTCGGGTGGAGAATATTTCATCTTATAATTTTAACTACTCCTGGCACATAAAGTTGTATATTTTTTATTATTATTATTAATTTTACACAACATTTACATTTTGACGACAATATTCAGAACTTAATAAATGCGATCACTTAATATACACAATCTTAAAAAGGGCTTCCCCCAAACCATTTAAATCGAAACCGGTTGACTGGTTATTTGCAAGATTTTAAACCGGTTAAATTGTTTTCAGTTATTTTTTATACAACCATATTATTGTTGCCATATTTTGGTACCGGACTCGTCCTTCATATTTATTATTACTTTCTTGATTCGGACGGACAGATAAATGTAAATATCGAATTTCAATTTCTATCTCTGAAGTGTTAATTAAAATATGATAATTTGGAATGCAAGGCATTTCTGCGGGTATGAAAGGCAGAGCTATACCGAGTAGGGTACGAACAACACCGAAAAAATAATTCACGTAACTGCAAGATGCTGTTGATCTGAGTGCGTCTTCTGATGTTAACGCAGTTTCTTTGAATTCCACCCTCGTGTCGACGTGTGTCGGAGAAGGCAGGACGAGCCCTGTGTTTCAGTCTAATTCCGTTAGTCGGGGGCAGCGGGCACGTGCGCCCGCTCGTTTATCCCCAATTTCTATTAGTAGCTTAAATCTTATTGAATTTCCACTTTGCCGCCTTTCCATCCGTCTCCTTCCTCCGCTGCCTGATCACTTTTTTACTTTCGTTTTCCTTTTATTACCAGTTTCTGCCGATACGCGCTGAAAATTTCCTTTGTTCGAGATTTGCAAGCGGCCGGGGCGGAGTCGACGTGGCTCAGGACTGCTATCCAAATCAATTAAAAGGATTTTCTCTCGTCTCGGTGATTTGGGAGTATTATGGCCAATATATTCTGATCGGTTTTTCTTTCCAAGAAAGGAGAAAACCAGTGTTTCATTTATTTACATAACAAAAAATATCCCTTTTAAGTCCTTTTATTTGCACGGAAGAAATGAGAAAAAAACAGTTACCGATTCTAGGAAGCTTCCTCCACCCTTATTTTTTTTTTCATTAAACGTCTTTTCATACTCTTATATGTTAGTTATTGGTTTTTTTCTTTTGATTAATTTTGTTTCAATATTATGCATTGTAGCTTCTAATAATTTTAGGTAAAATTTTTAATGAACTTATTAATATATATTCACTTAAATTTATATTAAATATTTAACTTTAAAAACAAATTTCAAACATAAAATTATATATTATCTTTTGTAAAAAAACATTATTTACATAATATTACAGCGTGTTACATCACTTTTATAAATATATAAACGTAGTTTGTAAAAATATATGGAAGTACGACATAAAATATTAAATATTATTATATTAAACAAATTTTTGTACAACTGTATCCTTCATTAAAAATTTATCTTATAATGTAAAAAACTCATTATTCATTTATGATATTTCAGATTTTGAACAAGCATGTAAACTTAACTATAGCTTGTTTTTAATACCAAAGAATTATTCACAATAATACACACACTCGTATGTTGTTTTTCCGTGCATGAAATCTTAAACAAAGCATGCTACTCTCTTTTGTTCTTGCACGTGTCTGTTGTTCATCTACATCACCTTTAATATATGAAGAGTGCAGGACTGTGACAGTGCATGTCACATTTCGGTATTTTCCAGGATTTTCCGGTTTGATGCGCAATATTAAAAGTTCAACTCTAACACTAGGACCTCTCTTTTTCCCTACGTTATTATTCTTTTATCTTTCATTCATTTGTTAGTATTTGCCTTATTTGAGCACAAGTTCTCATTTTTACAATAAATTTATTTTGCAAAGGAACACGATGTTTTCGTGAAATAACACATTGGTAATGTGAATTTATATTTCTAATATTACTAACGCAATGTCTATTTATTATTAAAAACATTTTTAATAAACGAATAATTCGGTATTATTGAACATTTTTACTTGAGTAAAATAATAGTTTATTGTGTAGGTAAGTATAGTTTCTTTTGTAATGAAAATTATCACCATTATAAAGTTCTTTAAATCAGGTTATTGCGGAATTTAGTTTGACTTTCAAAGTTTTAAAAAAGACATGGCAGACACAAAAACATTTATTGTTTCAGAGGAAGTTCGTAATTCGAACTCTATAATCACGGAAATAAAAATAATTTTTTAAGTTATTTATTTTTATTTTCTTTATTTTATTATTTGTGAAAATTTTTTCGCCTTGTGTCTTATGGTTTCGCCTTAATGCCCTCATAAGGCGAAACGCGTCTCAGAAAATTAAAAATGTAGAACTTAAAAAACAATTATTTTTATTTACATATACAAAAACATTTATTGTGTAGGTAAATATGGTGTATCACCATTAAAATATTAGTTCATTAATTAAGGTCGATTGTCACGAAAATTTATTTGATTTTACAAATAAGTTGCTTTCTTGATTGCTTTTCAAAGTTTTAAAAAGTCATGACTAACACAAAAACATCTCAAAAATTCTTATTACACTTTATATTTGTTCATTTTTTATGTCTCTAAATCGCGGAAACATTACATTTATATTTATTTTCATTTACGATATGTGCATGATGTCAGCAAATGTCATGACAAACTTATGATGAATGTCTGTCTGCAAGTCGAAAGTGATGGTGTTTGAAACAGAAGAAAGAATGACTAAGTGTGATGTAATTGTTAACAACGAATGCTTAGAAATATTGAGTGAATTTGTGTACTTGGGAAGTATGTTAGTAGAGACGGCAAGGCTAAGAACGATATCGAAAGGAGAATGACTGTGAGTAACAAAGCAAATGTACTCTGAATGCCATTACGGCCAATAAGAACCTATCAAAAGAAGCAAGACTAGATAATGGCGTGAAAATGCGGTCATTAAGGCGCTTGTGTGGAAAATCTTTAGTCTATAGAGTGAGGAATGAACAAATTAGAAGCAAATCTGAAGCTGGCTGTAGCGTGGTAGACAGAAAAAAGAAAGGAGTAGTGAAATGTTTAGTTATGTTGTATTAATCTTTTCAACACTAACGTGGTGTGATCAAAAAATATGGTGAATGAATTTTTATAGCAGCACAACTGCTGACGCTACATTGATGCGAAGTATTGATCCCGATAGCCTGTTCCTTAGATAATAATAGTAATAAATAAGAACAAGTTGCGGACCTATTAAGCCACTTCCAGAGGGCAGAGAGTAAGGTCATGTTAACCGTGTCTGTCGCACATCGTGGATTTCTAACAACGCGCGTTTTGTTTCAGGTTGCAAAAAAGTGCCATAAAATATTAAAATCAGTGTATGGCGATAATGTGATGACCATAAAGACTGTTAACAAGTAGTGTGTGTTATTTAAAAGCGGAAATCAGTCTGTTCAAGATGAGCAAAGTTTGGGACGTTCTTTGACCCCAGAAACAGAGGAAGGCGTGCAAGAAGTCTCAAAAATGTGCCCAAAAAGAAAGCTCAAACAGGCACTTAACCATTTGAAAGTTTGTCAAAGATCTAAAAATTTCATACGGGTACAAAGCATTTTAACTAATAATTTGCAAATGAGACGAATGAGTGCTGCATCATGACAACGCGCCGAACCACATTTCGCTTCTGATCCGCAGTTATTGGCAGAAAAAAAAATCCTGTCTGTCCACATCCGCCTTGCACCTCAGATTTAGAGCATCATGCAACTTCTGGGTCTTCCCAAAAATAAAGACCGTGATGAATGGTCAATTTTTCGACACCATTCCCAACATTGAGAAGGCCACGACAGAGTAACTGAAGGCCCTTCCGAAAGAAGCCTTCTAGAAATGCTGGAAAATAGAAATCATGGAACCACCATTGGGATAAGTGCATCGCCAGCCAAGAAAAGTACTTTAAAGGAAATAAAGTCAAATTTTTCATTAACTTATTTCATTGGTTGTAATTACATACATTATTCACCGTATTTTTGATCACACCTCGTAATTACAGATAATTTAATGATTTTTAAATTTGAGATTTGTGCACATTATACAAATCATATTATTTTTCTAACTATCAAACTTTGCTAAGCGCCTGTGTTTTGAAAATTTAATAAGTTTATTAGTCTTCAAGAACGAGACATGAACCCCGAACCAGCCTTTTAACCGCGATAATTTACTATATTACTTGGAGATCGTCTTACCACCGAGCATATGATTTTATATTGCAACTTATTTGTATTTTGTTATAACCTCTCCATAACATAATATGCTACCCAAATTATAATGGATATATTCTACGTGTCAAATTATATTTAGTGTACACTGTATTATTGGAAAATGTTGTAACGTCATGATTCGAGAGCGTTTTCCTCTATGGACAATTTTGGCTTGCTTTACAGTTTTACTTTCCATGTGCATATTTGTTACATCATGTGTATATTTGCAGAAATATATATAAGTAGCTAGCTAACATTTTAAAAATATTTTCATCTGTCGTCCTGTCGCATTATTGAAATGTTTCTTTCAGACGTGGGTTCACGTACGTGGCCACAAATGAACAGCTTTTTTAAAATCAGAATAGGGTTTTGAGTATACAGAGGGTGCCAAAAAATGTATATACAATTTAATCGTTGTCATCTTTGGACTTCGGGAGTTGTATTGAATTACGGTAATGATACTTAAAATGACGTTATCTCATAAGATTTACTCTATATTTATATTATGCGTCACCATGCAGGATCCTCAAATAAAGTGACGAGCCGATGGTAATCATTCGAGGAGCACATTAAGGACGCGAGTTTATACTAGAGCCATCAACAAGCCTAACAATTGCACATATATGTAATAAATTTGATACCACATAGTATAAAATTTTACAGATGAACTAAATCCTTGAAAAAAAAACTTATAGAAATGAACTAAACCCGCATCTTTAGGCGAGAAAATTGTATGAGAAGTATGTATGATCCTTCTCGCATATATTTAAGACACATTTATATAGCAGTTAAAGTATTTATTCTTGCATAATTATGTCCCCTTGTCAACAAAACGATTTTTTTACAATAGACGTTGTTTTTGAATTTTTTTAAAAATTTGTTCCAAGCCGATTCTCTTCAAGTAAAAACATCTTCTAGTAATTTCGCTTAACTTATTTACTATACAAACATTATATTTTAAAATAGTATTTAGTTTGACCTTTTCATAATTGCTTTAGTCCGTAGTATTTTTTTTAAGTCAAGCGTAGCAGAACTGGCCGTGGAACCACAACGTGTACCAAAAAATGCACCTAGATCCATGTCCATATATTTTGGTTATTTGTGTTTAACACCCACCGTACCACGTTTCATGTATACAAGGTATGACCCGGGTGAGCTCTACGCCATGTTACTTGAGTTTCATCCAAACTCTCATCATAAAGGATATTTTATATTGTAGAAAACTAGCTATCCTGGTAGCGAGAATAAATCTGCGTAAACTAACTGGATACTTTAGCCTACAATGTGGTTCGCCGTAATCTACTTTGAGCAAAGTATTTGTCAAAAGGGACTTCAAAGTGTAAGTCATCCCCTGATAATTGTATACATTTATTAACGCAATTTTAATACTTGGTTTTTGTTTTATTGAAGTGTGTATATATTTTTCGGCCTCCTCTGTATATCGATTTATCTGAGAATTATAATGTATAGGCCTTTTTCGTTAGCGGATATGGCGGTTTGGCAGTAAATCTCTTGGCGATCTTCCGCCTTGTTGAGTGCGCTGTCCGTGCGCGTCCGATCGGGCTCCGAGAACCGGCGCTCGATTTATTAGCAGTTCAGTGGAGCACCGATGGCTATCACATTTCATTCCATGCTAATCAACATTAAAAATACATTAAGTATAAGGTTGCCCCGAGCCGCCCATGAACTAATGACAAGCTGGATGTAATGATATCGCCAAGGTAGGGAAAATCATAAGCCGGGCAGTTTGCTTTAAGAATTATATTTTGAAAAGCTCATTTCGAAGAAATTATAATCAGTAAATATTTTTTCGATTCAATTCGATGATAATATTTCAACTTTAATTCTCAATTTAAAAACAATTTTTAAAATGCGGACAGTTTTGATTGCTTTCATTAAAATTCTATTGATCACGCTTCTATTACAATAATGGACCACTTGAAGGTAATGTTATCTGTGTCACCATACATATTACTTATTGCGATACCTGAGTGTGAGTTCGAGTTTGAGTCCCAATTGGTGAGGGACTGAGAATGAAAGCTAGATTTATAATCATTTACGTATTTTCTTACATCATCATAAGTAGCAGCCTTTCTTCATCTTTTTCATCTTTTAGAGGTCCTTTCCAGTGGGTTGCACTTTACTCTTTCCTTCTTTTACTACCCCTTAATTTCTTTTGATGATTTCATGACCGAATCAAAAAAAATCCCAGCGGATGCCGACTAAGAAGCTGCGATCTCAAGGAATGTAAATACTTAACCAAAAAATCCAAACGCCTTATCGATGGTCATATACTACCAACGGAGAAAATTCATAGATATGGAAAGGGTACACTTACAAAAAATACAGAAAATACCGTCAGGATAGCGTGATGTGTTAAATTCAACACTTGTATGTTGATAAGCAGTTGTAACGAGCAATTTTTAGTGAATAAACAAAATTATTTTCCAGAGTTTTAAAAAAATTTCTTGTTGAGTACATGTTTTTCCAGCGTACCTACTTTATAAACCATTTCATGCGTACACATTGCAGTGAAAATACATTTTTTACATTTTTAGGGATAAACATTTATATTACTTTACAATTTTAAATTATATCCATCATTATTTGTGTTCTTTATATGTTTTGAATTACATAAAGAAAAGTATAAAACTTAAAATCATTTCTACATTGTGGTCTACATTTTATGGAAATACTTAATTAGTTTAAAAGTTTTAACAATAATATGAAAGATCGTTAAGAAGAAGTATAACTTAATTGTTCCAGCAAAATATTGTAGTTATACATCATGTAGATACATAATTCAAAATGAGTTCGCAAAATTTTCGATTATGAGAGGATTTGTAAGCAGTTACTATAAACCGAATATGTCCTTATTCAACGATACTCATATTATATATCAGTTAGCGAAATTTTTGAATAACTAAGAAAACCCCTTTTCAATATCAAATTTTATATCTCTGTCGTCTATTACTGAATTTGAAGCTATCATTTGAAAAGTTATCAGTTAAGTGTTGACTCAAGCAATTTTCATTCATAGATATTTTAAAAATGCAATTATGGCGACAAAACTGGAATTTTTGGAACGGTGTCCCGCTCTTTACTCGCTTAGTATCGCTTTATCTTGTGCATTCGAACAACTTCGAGCTGGAGCAAAACTTTAAGGGCGGACAAATTTCAACGAAAAAGTTTCATAAACAACGATACACCGTTAATTTCTGTGCAAAACGTTTGCTTCAAATATTTAATTTTGGGTTCTGCTCGATAAACAGCTGTGAAATAAATTGAAAGTGTATGGAAGCCCCGTTTTAAAGTGATTTTAGAGTCCAAAAAATATCATTGCGAAAAAAGTGACATCGCACTTAATCGGCGTTCAAGAAAATCAGCCATCACTGACAATGTTTACCTAACATCCTGCAATATCACTGTATTCTTTATATTCAAATCAAACACATATAAAAATGTAAGTATATGTTTGTATTTATTTGAAGTTTGAGCAAAAACTATAAAACTGGTATATGTTCTAGTCTAGATTGCGTTTTATGGATAATTTCCATAAAATGCAATCTTTTTTCATATATTTACAATTTGAAGAAACATATGTGGATGAATTTATATTTAAAACACCCACAAAAAATTAATCTCAACTGCAAAAGACACCAGTGCCATGTGTTCGAGTATACTTTAAGAAATAACGTTTTTAGAAAAATATATTAAAGGAAAATACATACTATACTGTAATGAGTTAGATTCATGCTATTATACATAGTAGGCATATTAGGGCCTAAAATCTTCTTAAATAATATTTAAAGATGTGAAAATTATACGAAAAAAATACATTTTACAGAAAAAAGCGATTAGGCTTCCACAAATGAACCTTCATTCCATTTTCAAATGGTCATTATCAATCACAAAAGCCTTCTGTCATTCACAGTGATAGCAATTCTTTTCAACTTGTTTCAACGCCGCAAACATCTGTGCTTTATCAAAAATGAAAAATTCTCGTGAAAATTTTTAATTAATAATTACTCTTGAATTCTATCCTGAATTATTTTTCGCTCCTTTTCTTACAAGGTTTAAAACATTATAATCATTAATATTTTGTGCTTGAAATTACGTTGCTTCATCTTCTATAATACAGGACCTGTTTTAGCGCAACGCTCTTTTACACTTTTTTAACGGACGAAGTTCTTTGAAATAGTGTGATGCTTTTTTCAAAATACATTATGGAAATTTTTTTAATATGATAAAACACTTTTTTTAACAAGATACAACATATTGCGAAGGCTTTAAATTTTTTTGCCTCTCTTGTATTAAAATTATGATGAAAGTAAGAATGATTGTATTATAATGAAAATATTGTACAGTGGCCCTCCAGTCTAATGAGCTTTGAGTGGGACTCTCATACCGGTAGTTTTGTGTTCGATTCCCGGTGAGATCACAATGTACCTGGTGATATTGTTACGTTTTTCGCTGCAGTAATTGTGCGTCATTGGTACATTTCCTATAAATCATATTTATATTAATAATTGTATATAACACAAAGTTAACGCCTTAAACGTAAGAAAAAAATATCAACACTTATAAAAATCCGTTTCAACATTGTCAACTGTATGTTACCTGTCTCAGGCAAAATAATCATTCAACTCTATAATTATAAGCAAGAGTAACTTTAATAAATATGTATTTATTCGTAATGCTTTATTTGATCCTGAGTTAATGAGTTACACAGATGTAAACAATGTCTCTGATTTATAATTTATTGTTCAGTGTGCACGTTACTATATTATATATAATCTACGTTAAATTAATTAAGTCGATTCATAAATATAAATATTCCTAAAACATCGTTAGCTCTGTCAATAGCGACGGTATATCTCTCTCAGTCTGACATGAAAATAGCCCTATTCGGTTTATGGGGACGGCTTAATTTTAATCCGAACTTCTTAAATACCTGCAATTTCCCTCGGCTAGCCAGCGCCAGTCGCGGTTAATTGTTTGACTCCCGACAACTCCTCGGAGGTGATATAAACCTCGGTCCCCGGACCCGGCAAAGGAAACTTTTCCTCTCCCGCTATATAAGGACTGCATAATGAATGAACGGTAATTATTCTTACATCCCTCCTCTCGGTGTCCGCTTTTATTTTATCCTTCCCCGTTTCCCCACCCTCCTGGTTCTGTTAGTTTTTATTGCGCCTTCGGTGATTCGAGTATGCAAAACGCGGAGCATGCTCGCTTTTATTGTGGATTTGCGAGCGTTTACTTTTACGCAGTAAAAAACGCGTAATTCTCTGCGCCCTGTTGAAAACTGCCACCCCTCTCCCCGATGTTAATGACACGATGCCCATCACGGGCATCTTCTTTTTATTTGTCTATTTTTACGACACGAAATACCATATAAAGAAATGATTTTATACGTATATATGTCATATATATGTATATATGTCGCTGATGTCAATAGCGGGCCGAATTACAAGCCCATTTTGATTAATTTTATATTTTCTTCACGTTTAGATGAGCAATTCATATAATCTGCAAAATCAAGGCATATATGAAGTTTGATCAGACTTCATTAAATGATAATTTAATCTTTAAAATTTAAAAAAATCCTAGACCAAAATATCAACCCTCGTTATTATAATATCTAAATATGTAACATGCCTACGACTGATATTAGCTAGTCACATAATATACAATAAATAAAATAAAATATATTATCAGCCAACGAAAGATCCTTGTAAGACGAACTATGCTAACGGTCTCTCGGCTATGCTGGGATAGATATGTCCAAAAAATGCTTCCTTCAAAGTATAGGTCTTTTAATATAACCTTGCAATTGAGTTAGTGTAAAGTTAGCGTACACTTAACAAATAACGAAATAATGCACGTGTTACGCACTGTACCCACACTAACTCAGTTGCAAGCTTATATGAAAAGACCTATATACCTATATATAAAATTATAGCAGCACTAGCAATTCCAAGGAACGTGACAACGGAGGAAACTTTGAAGAAGATGGAGCGATACTTTTGAGTTGCTAAAATGCTTAGTACACACGACTCGAAGACAACGACAGAGGGCAGTAATAAAAACTACGTACGAACGTAAAGATAATCTCTATGGATCGTTATATGATGATGATGATGTCATGAAATTAGCATTTGTCAAATAATATATTCTAGATGTGTACCTCCAATATACCAATCTGAATAAAAAGAAAAACAAATAATAATAAAAATAAACGCCAACATATTTCCTCTCACTCTCAGCTAAGGAACTAGTCAAACGAGAGTCAAAATGTGCCCAGAGATAGCGCCACCCGTCCTTACAACACACTTATGAGAGACGATTTTAGCTGTATCAAATACCCTTAGGATTCGAGCCCTATTTTGCTCAGAAATAGCAACATATGCATTTGTTCGAGTATGCTCCTAAAACGAAAAATGTCAATGAATTTCGAAAACTTATTTCCAAGGCGATATATGTAGTAAAACAGCGGAGCGAATTAAATTTTTTGCTATCATTAACAACAATCCTAATGATTTCATTTCTTTGTTGTAAATTTTGTTATAATGTTGAATAAAGGACAGTTTTTCGTCGCAGTTTTAAGAAAATATTACCGAAATTGAAATGTTCGCGCACATCAATTGACAAATAACCACGTGTATTGTTTTTACAGATGGTTACCAGGACAAAGAAAATCTTTGTAGGGGGGCTGTCGGCGCCCACGACGCTGGAGGATGTGAAGAACTACTTCGAGCAATTTGGACCGGTAAGTTTTACATTATCGTTCTTCACCTTTATGTTAAAGATTATTTAACAGTGGAAACTTTACCTTTGTCTTATACGTCCCTACTAACTAAACTTTATATCAGTGACGAAAGTTTTTGTTTACTTTACCCTGTAAACTTATCCATAACATTACTGAAATTTATATTTTAAAAAATAAAAATAATTCACCTATATTTAATTTTAAACAACTCATCGATTCAATATTAAATATACTATATAAGTTTAGATTATATAACATATAGTGATTTATTTACCTTCTCGCGAATATTTGATCATGGACATGTTGGGACATTAAGGTTTAATAACAAAGTTTCCGGATGAAGGGTTTTCTTCCAATGTCGAGTGTTGGCCAGATGGAGAGACCGACACATCGGTGAAGAAAATCCCAAATAAATGTACCCTAATTTTAATTAATCTTCCATAACTATTATAGTCTTACTTTCAGCCCTATTTGAGTGTTTGATTTCACCCTTTATTTTCATAGCTTTATTTTCGCATTATTCTGGTTTCTAGTGCATTATTTATACGCATTTTTTGTGTCTTATATTTCGAAAAGTAATTTAAATTATTCTTGTTAAAAACTACACTAGTGTTTATAATTGATACATAGTGAACAAGTATATTAATCTGCGAGAGAAATACAAATTTTGATAAAAAATAAAAGCTGCTTCTTGGCCTTATTTAATTCAGTATCTAATCTCAAAATCTTTCTCATATTTCCAGTTTTGAAAGTAATTTTTGTTAATTTATATTTAGTTCAAGGCGCAAATATACCTATCAATTCTCTGATCTTTTTATAAATAATAAAATCAATTATTTTATATTTGATGTTTATAGCGTTAAATATCGTTAACATAATAACCGTTATTGCGCGTCTGTCCTGACAAAGATGCATTGATATCGAGACCGGTCGACATTCGGCGAGAAGCCCACTACGTCCAGGGGCGGCGTCTTGGTGGAAGTGCACCGCTTTCCACGCTAGCCGAGTACCCCGGGCTAGTAATGGCCGGATTAGGACTGGCCAGAGTCGGCGCGCGGTAATGGCCGGACCGACAAATTCTGTTTCAATTTGCCGGCTTTAAAAATAGTTAGGTGCGCTCGGGGGCATTAATAATTTTAATCGCCGAAAAGTCCGGTGGCGGCTTACGTGCAAATTAAATTCTTCTTTATTGCCCGCTGCTTAAATCTGAGAAATGGCTCCGCACGTCCATAATATATGCGATGCTTAAACGGGGCTGTTGTGGGCATAATCGGCTACACTTTATTATGGCTCTCAGACAAATATCATCCGACTCTAGTACGCGTTGTGCAAAAATTATAGACTCGTTTTACGCTTAAAAACTATTCTGAGATCGTGAAAATGATAGATCGCTATAAATATGGTGTTTTATGAACATTTTCCCTCAAACTGTATGCTTTAGTATCGATTACTGACTAGGTTTTCTAGTAGGTACCGTTCAACCTTTTAAAATACGCCGTACTTTTCTTTATGGGTTTTCATTCCACTTCCCCGGATTTTTCACAAACATTACCGACCTTCGCTTCCCATCTTTTTCTTTACAAAATGATACCGCTGCCAATATCATATTTCAAATATTTTGGAACTCAATGTTTTCATGGAAATATTGAATATATTCCATTCTCGGAAGATCTTTCCATTATAAGCTGGGAAAAGTTTTACTCTTTGAAAAGAAAGTTATCTATTGAGTACATATTTGTGTCGTTTCAATAATTTTGTATTAAAATATCTTAAGGCATTTCTCGGAGGGTAAGAGTAATTATAACGTTTTCCTTGGCTTACTCTAAAATATCCCCACACAAAACTTTGTCTTTCATAAAATTCTCCTTAACAAAATCTCTTAATATATTTGCGTAATATTTTTAATTGAGTCTCTTCGTTAGATGGCGTTGATTGACATTCCTCTATTCATCGTTACTGTTTACTATGAATATTACGATCAAAAAATGTTTTTTGGTCGTAATATCAAAGATGCAAAGATAACGTTATAAAATAGTTTTTATATCATTTCTATTTTCTATTTTCGACGATTCAAATCCGAAATTTCCGGAATCTCTCTCACAATCGCATTTAAGTACTTTTAGTATTCAAATCATCAATTTGACGTCATGGAAAGAAGCCGATCTCCAGTATTACAAATCGCTAGATACAGTTGGTTTATTAATAAAAAGTTTCAGTTCTCGCGAACATCACTAGTTGCATACTAGTCGTGCAGTTCATGCCTAGTAAAGGCCGCGCAATAAGCACGGCTAGGCGTGGACGTTAGAGGTCGGGTCCCGCCATTCCCGACGCTGTCTGGTATCGGCCGGGTGAAGCACCACCCGCCACGTATATTGGAATCACCGCCTGCCCTGCCGACTCGGGGGTCGCGCAGCAACAGCTGAATATAAACTAGTACGAAAACAATATCCAAACCGAAATGAAGGTTTCCTGAACGGTGCTCGCTGAATATCGATGATCGCGGGGTGATTGATTTACGGACTTGGATAAACGATTGTTTCATTTGATTTCATGAGAATCCACTCTAAAAATTTGGGAACAATGTAACTCTATGTAATTTTATAATAAATTATACGAATTTCTAGCACATATTACCATCACTTTCTTCGGATAACATTCTTGCCTGTTGATCTAACGGTTAACACACTCGCCTACTGATCCAGTGGTCGAAGGTTTGAGCCTCATTCGAGGAATCCAGTAACACATAACACAATAGCCTGAATATTTTCGAACCGTATTTTTTCAAATTAATTCCATCTGTCTATATGAAAGTTATTATAGGTCGACCACAATCAAAAGAACATTCCCTAGCTTTGTCCGGTAAGAAGAAAGCGGGGGAAAATTACCTGGCAAGCCCTTATTATAAGCCTCAATATGATATTCTAAATAAATATATATTTTTTAGTTTAAAAAAGGTTGCTTACTTTCTAGAAAAACTTATTTTGTTCATTTTTTGCGCACATTCTTTTGAATGCGGTCTAGCTATAGGATTATTACCTACACGAAAAATAGGCATCTTCTTCCGCATTCCTTATTTTTTAAAACAAGAAATCAAATTGTACAGTAACGTTATTTGTTGTGTATGTTATTGTCAGCCGCAATAAATTTATTTGATTACAAACGACTCATTCTTTTCCTCAGGTCAGAATGTGCGTGGTTTACTTCGAATTTGTATTTTGTACCGCCGGAAAGATTCTAAGGTGGGAAAGGCGAGTCACGCACATCGCTAGGGAGGAACACAAATACAATATGCAATTAAGGAAAATCCGGAAATAGCTAAGATTGACGTCACAACATAACTCATTCTAATTTATGTTCCATCTTAAATCATTTACACTGCAGCATTTTTTTTGTTTTGTGTAAACTTATCCACATTTAAATTTAGTTACATAGCCGTCTATATTTTATTAATTAAATTGAATTAATAAAGTCAAGGGTAGCTTAAGTATAATCTTGTAATTATAAAATCTTTTTTCTTAGTGAAGGCAATATTTAAAACTGACTTCTGATAATTTATATTCATTGTTGTCGGTTGTCTTATTTTATTTATACATATTAAAAAAAAAAGATATTTTCCTTCTTCAAATTTTGTTTGTCAAATAATTTATTAACGCTATTAATCGCTGTTATCTGTCATCTGCGAAGAAAACAATGCTTCAAATAACGTTTTATAACCACGCTTGCGCGAAAGAAAAAAGCTTAATGATGTTCAAACAATTTATTTAGTTTTTCTGTAGATATAAAGACGTTTTTTTCGAAATCTATTGAGCATTCGAAAGATACGAAACAAACAAAATTTCATCTGTTTTATTTTCCAACAATTAATTAGATATTAAAAAGCTTTGTACCTCGTGCTAAAAATGACATTGCGAGCTAAAATTAGTCACGTTAACAATGCTTTATGAAATAAGCTGAAAAAATATCGCGATTCTCATATTACAAACATCATAAGGGCATGCACAAATTTTTTAATACAATTTATAATTAAGGTTTTTGTTCATGAAAGAAATTAAATTATAACAAATGAAATTACAGAATACAAAAACATAAGATCACAAAAATAATGTCACATTAAAAAAAAGTTTATTTTTAATTTGTGCACTTATTTTAAATGTGGGGTCAACGAGCCGTTCCCCCACGCGTTTTGATCAGCGCCGGAATTTCCATGGAAAATCAATCGGGCAAGAAAAAAACATGCGCACTCAAAAGCGCGGACGCTTGTGTTTACATACAGATAAGATCGAAATCGGAGATTAGAAACCGCTGACCTGGTACGTCTCACGCTGCATACAGGAGAATAACAAGGCACACGCGAATTCTGCTGATACCACAGATCTCACTCAAACAAAGAAAAATAAAAATGCCAACAAGCCGCTCCTCACACAGGTTTTGTACACGTCTAGACACCAAAATTGGGATATAAAATACGTGTTGCCGACGTACCAATTTAGTTCGTTCCCTCGCCGTCACAATGACATAACGCTGCGCGGCCGCTACCGCAGCTTACCTCGCTACGTATTTCGTTTCCCTACGCCGTAACCACGACGCCACGCTGCTTGACGACCGCTACCCATAGCACCATCTCACAACGTACCACGCCACTCTAAGACTCGACCAATCTCCAACCTGCAGTAGCTACAATATCAAACATAATCGCTAGGACACTCATCTCATTCCTCGCTACGCCTCCAGTCTCCAATCCATCGCTCATTGTCAACCACATCGCTCCACTGCTCTCGCAACCTCCAGCAGCGAACACCGTCTTCTTCCGGCGGTACCACCATCCACCTCAACCTCACCGCGATACATCACCTACATCAGCCATCAGCATCATCTCCAGCTTCACGATACCGGCCTCTCCACGCCAACGACGGCACTTCGACTCGTTCTACAACCACACCCATCGTCTACGCCACATGGATCCCGGTGCACTGACCTACAGCTTTATAGCTGACGAACGCGCTGGCTATCAAGGTCGAGTTACTGTTATTCGAAAATAAATAAACAATATAAAACTGACCGTGATTTTCTGTTCATATCAGCTGTAATACATTGTACAAAAGTGGGATACGAGACAAGGTACCCCACAAATGTATATGGGCAAGTGAGCTCATTGTCTCTGAGAAATGATACGCGTGTATGTGCACACGTAAAAGTTGACCGCGACCACCGCAAAACATCATAAACTCCATCAAAAACTCGCCCGTTCGTGTTTGCTTACAGGATTTCCTCCCTCGCATACAAAGAACCTAACCAAACACTCTGTATCTCACCCCCACCCGTCCCTCGCCGCCCAACCCCCTCCCGATGCTCGCAAATCTCTACGTAAACTGCGCAGCACCTTTCGAAGCAATCAACATTCAATTTCGTGCGGGCACCGCGTGCCCACGGCGCGCCCGGGCGCGGCTGTAGTCCGGTTTCGGTGCCTAGGTGTTAAATCCGCTAGGTCCGCCTCCGACTATAAGAGAAATAAGTGATTTTAATCGTATGGATATTTACCGGGTACCCTGCAAAATTTGTCATGAAAACTGCGCTTGTCACTTTATTATTGTGTTTTATTTTCATAGTTACCGGTATAAAGGTTCACATGAGGCGCCCCGAAAACCTATTAGAAATCAGTAAGATTTTGGAGGCGTAAAACTATGCAAGCAGATTTTTTGTTTGAAATTGGAGCAAAATTCATTATGTATAATGTACCTATATACTTAACACTAACGTTTTTTTTAGTTAAAATGTGTCGTTTGTTCATTTTCAAGAAACTAGTATTAATAAGAAGCTTATGATATGTTTAAGCCGCTATTTTCCCATCTCATTGATTTCTCGAAAGTATAAGGGTTAGTATCCCCGCCTGTCACAAAACAAGGGTAGCGTCCAGGAAGATATTCTATACATTTATTTTGGATCCATAGAAAAATATTCGATCCAGGAGTGATCCGGTACATATGTATGAAACATAAAATAAAGCGTAAAGCGGTTTTTTTATTAATACCTTGCATGAAATTGTGTGTTTCAATCATTTTTAACGTTTTTTATTATTTATTTATTTTAATATTAGTGCAACATTGTTCATGTACATATAAATAAAGTTTATCAGAGATATTAATTTAATGAATAATTTATATAAAACAATTATTCATTAAAATTCATTGCAATCGACTAAATTATTCACAGTAAAAAACGTAATGAAACTGCCAGAGATGGGGCTTGAACCCCCAACCCCGGGCGAGCAAACTCGAACGCGGAGACCTGCGGAAATTGCCATTATCGTATGTGCGGGACCCTTCAAAAATAGGCTACATGTAGAACTTAACAAAGACACGAACCGAATATTATACAACGCAATATATTTTCAATATACAATATATTTTTTCTTTGGGTACACTTAATGCATATAAACATTTTCTCAGCAATCGATGACGTCTCCTACGTGGTAAAGTGATGTAGTGAGTATATCCGGCTCTGTGTTCTGGTTTCTCATTTTATTTTAATTTTATTTTGATGTCTATTTTATTTTTAATATTAATTATTTATATTTATTTATTATTTTATTTATTATTTATTATTTTTATTTTTAATATTAATTGTGTTGTCGCTTTAGTTTTACGTACACACAAAAAAGCCAGGATTTAAAATAATATTTGAAATTGATAAGTCGTTATTACTATTTCATGGGTGTCGGCTATAAATAAGTATATACTTATTCTTTTAGAACTGGCATGTAAAAGTAACGTCATTTTTGACGGGTTACAGCTAGTAACAAAATACAAAAATAAGAAAAATTTTCTTCTGAATTATTTAAGCGGCAATATTTCAGAAAAAATGTCCGCAAATAATCTCTGGAAACCAAAATTAATCGCCTTATACATAAATATTACATTTCTTATGAAAATCTTTATACGAAAACATATAAAGATGATTGGAATGTTTTTCAAGTCGTGAATTATTACATTTTTGTCTAGATATAACCATTTACAAATTACAGAAACATCACATTTTTCGTGTGAACAAAATTTATATATATATATATTTTTTTTTAAAGCTTTTATACCAAGATGGTTGGAATGTTTTTCAAGAAATATTATTGCATATGTCTAGATGTAACCTTTCAAATATTACGGAAAAATCACATTTTGCGTATGAAGTAAAGTTGTTAAAATCTTTCATCTTAAAAATCCATACGTCAAACGTCAAATCACTAGTCATGCATTCTTTTGTTGATTTAGACTTCAGGATTATTTTTGGTTTTCTACAATTAAGAGCGATTTACAGCAAAAAATATTTAAATAGCAGATGACATAATTCAGTTTTAGGATATTGTGTTATAAGTAAAAAAAAAGTATATGGGGAAGACCGGTGTGGATATTGGATATTGTTCAACAATGACGTGCTTATAACAATAGTGGAAACTAGTCCATCCCCTTCTAATGATGAAACTTCGAATGAAATGAGTGAAATGTATTATATATTTGTAAAAGGACTCCAAACTGAGTAACTTGTAAAAAAAGTTGTTAAATTACGGCAAAATTTTATACAGAAAAACGTCATAACATCGTCCTGGACTTCTTATTTAAATATCTTAATCTTTATTATTTTCAGAATATTTTGAGTTTGTTCAAATCTTTCAGAACAGTGCTGGATTTATGTCACAGAGACATTATTAATCAATTAATGTATATTATAGATATCTCACAGAGACGAAACTGTATTAATTAATAATATTTCCTGGCGTATCCTAGTGTAATGCAAGTATTCGGATGAATTTCATTACACATTAATAAAGTATATTGCTCCCAAAATTCCGTAAATCAATTGTAGATTTTCTCATTAGCGACATCTGTGGGGATTTAGGGGAATGAAAATGGCTTTGTACAGGCCGCATGGAAAAGGCGCTTACAACTCATATATGAAAGCTTCACGCAATTTGAACATATATACAACTTCCAAAAATGAATAAGCATGGTATATTCTATCATGGGTGGAAATGGCGAATGTTACAATTGTGTAAAGTGATCACTTAAGCCAACCAATAAAAAGACAGGTCATAAGTCCTGTTACACCCAAATGACTTCTATACCTACTTTCCCATAATTAATACAGTTTCGTCTCTGTGAGATATCTATAATATACATTAACTTTATTATTTTTTTAATTTAAAGTCATATTACGTAACGTTTTTATGTAAGTAAATAAAATAAGAAACGAATCCCTCCGATACTCAAATTAAATCGCACATATACTGTTATAAATGTTGTTGTTTTTATCGTACGATATCTGAAAAAGCTTTCCATTGAAATGGAATCACAGACATGCACGAGAATACGCAAACTTGGAAACGTATTCATAATATGCATATTAAGTTTCACTCGCGCTCGGTGAATTTGTGTTTTGAAGAGGAGAGCGGAGCAATATATGCACAAGTGCACGTTAAGTAGGGCTGACTTAAAAATTAATTAACCACATGACCCGCGTAATCTGCGCCCCCCTGCCCCTTCTCTCCGCGCTCCTCTCCACCTCCAGCGGAGGGTTGGTAGACAAGCCTGTTAGTGAACCACTTAAATAAGTAACAAAAAGCGCACTCGTTTGTACGTACATAGCCAGGTGAGTAAATACACCGGAGGAAATATATTGCGGCTTGTCGTTTTATTTTCTGTTTTGTGCGCCCACAAAATTATAAATAAAATTGTGTAGCGGATGCGATAAATTCTTAATGATTTCCAAAACGATTCGTATGTAAATTAAAATTATAATATTTTTTTTATTATAAAACTTTTTTTTCGATCTAACTCATTTATTTGTTTTTCAGTTATTTATGTTATTTATTATTTTTCTAGTGAAAGTAAGTAGGTACCTACAATCCTTCATACTTAATCTAGAATTTTTATCACCTATCTATGTATTTTCTCTGTTTTCAAACTTAAAAATTACTAAATAAGAAATAAATCTATTTCATAAAAAAAAAATTTTTTTTGTTCGAACATTAGTAATTACGTATTGTACTTGTCGACGGTGAAGTTATACAACATGTCACAAGTTTATATGTAAATGTAATTTTTAGAGTTACATTTACAAAGTTATATTAAATACAGTTTTACAGCAACTATTCAATGTAACTGTATAACCAATACACACCGAACAACTAATTGTAAGGTATGATTGGTGCTACATATTAATATGAATTTCAAAGAGATCTTAAACCTCTTAAATAATGAATCAAGTCAATTTTAATTTTTGTTTTATATTCTTAGATAATACTGCAATCTAAAAAAATTAAAATGATATATATTAACATTGATTGAGTTAATATTGCAATACGGAATAATAGGCTGAGGAGGAATTGCCATGTACATCTCAAATCCTTAATTATAACGCGAAAGATATTAATAAAATTAATTTACAAAAAGGCTAGAGAACCTAAACAAGCAGTATCTTTTTTTTCCAATAAATAATTGGTTTTAACAAAGTTAATTTATATCAATTATAATTATGTTACCACAAAATAAATTTGCTACATTTGAAGAAGAAGTATCTTAAAGATTTTTGTATTCTATATTGACCTTCCATGTGTTAAAAAATATTTTATTTCATTTTTTCAAAACAAACTGCCAAAAGCAATTAAAAGGAAATAAATGGGCGATGACTTGCACTACTTTCATCATTTCATTTTAAATAAGATTTTGTTTTTACATTTTGATTGTGTTTTGTATAAATTAAAATCGACAGCTGCCCTCATATCCCGAGATCATTCTTATTTGGGGGCATGCACATATTCTTATAAGTGTTTCATGTTGTTACTACCAGTCTCTTAATAATTAACTCGCATTGTAATACCTGGATCGATTATGTTTAATATATATGTCAATAGCCGCCCCCATAATTCAAGATCACTTTTATTTATGTAGAGTTGCAGCACTCAATTCTTAAGTATATTATTACATGTTGTCGTGTTTATATACATAAACTTAGTCTTAAGCTTACTGTACATGCATATTTCAATATCAAATGATGAAATACAAATATTTATACTAATGAATTTTGATGTATTCATTTTGCATTAGGTTGACAAATTGACCAAAATATTTGGTCGACATCCTCGCCCGTACGCAATAAGAAACTGCTCAGACGGTATAGGTGTGTGCATGCGAGTGTAGGTGCCCACCGGTGTGCGCTCGCATCCCGCGCTCTCTCCATTTGCGCCGCTCTGCAGGAATACATCGAAGTGTTCTTCCGCAGCAGATGAAACTCTATTTTCCTATTTACATACACACAAACTTGCGAGTGCTTGCATTAGATCTTTGTTGGTAGCGACGAGACACAACAAAGTGTATACGTCTCTCTCTATTTATTTATCTATTTTATTGATAAAAAGAATCGCACTGCATTTCTGAGAGCATACTTAAATTCGAATGCACGCAGGGATGATAACGCGGAGACTACGTTATTCACTTGGAGCTGTAGCTTTTTCATACGTTCATACATATCAGCAGCTCCGAAAACAAAAATAATCACTTTTATACGCTCACATACAACCGGCCATTGACGTTATTAAGCAACGCAACCCCTAAGAATTGGTGGTTTATGCTTGGGGGCGTTAAAACACCTTGCGTGCAGGCGTGTGGGTGTCTGCGTCTGTGTCCTTGACTGTCCCGCGACCTTAGACCCTGTTTTTACGAGTTATCAATAGAGGTTAATTACATAATCTAGAATCCAGTTTCCCAGGGCCGATCGTTGTATTCGGAAAAGTCGCGTAGAGCCCGGAATCTTGCAGGAATGAAATGTTTAATTAAAGTTGAATGGAAACATGAATATATTATATAAAGTACATAATAATTTATGATTCAAAATATAGTTTCATAGTTTAAAAATAATCGATTGCATTTTTAGATGACAACTTGGGGCTAGGCAAAAATTACCTTTTTAGTACGTGTTATTTTTAAGTGTTCACATTGTATCACGTATTATAAAATATTAAAGGCGCAAAGTTTTATCGCCGTATATTAACTCGCCGTTATTACTCGACCACCAGGCGAGTGCAATAAAACGGCGATGGGAAATTGACGTTCATTTAAACACGAATTGTTTAAGACGTAGAAAATTCTATAAATTCCGGAACCCGCGTTGTTCTCTAATTATTATCAAGCAGAACCAATGCTGTGCGCGACGTAACACTCGAACTGTATTATCTACACGATGCATTAAACGATCGCAACCGCTACTAAAACAGAACAACTCACCGCAAAGGAGAATGTCTTTGTTTGTTGCTCTTTTAATTCTTTCGGTCTAGTAGCCTGATGTTACTTCGTAGCGCCGTTTTGCTTGCGCGTTCACATCTTGTTTGTAAACTTGGCATCCGATCTGTTCAATCAGCGAAATAACCCTCCACTGCCTCGTTAGGCGGTGATCACTCTGAGCGAACTTTTTGGACGAGCGTTCTTTCTTTACACATAGTCCACATTGCATTCGCAATTATAATTTGCATCGGGGAAAGTCGTGATTTAATTAATCAACATTTTTCACTTAGTAATAATCTGTATAAAATTATCACTACCGACAAATTAAATATATGTACGAATACGATTTAGGTAATGTTCTTCGTCCGCTCACTCAAACGTGTTACAAGTTTGAAAATTGTGGATCTTGGTAAATCGCCCCATTCGCTTGATAAATAACCTATGCACTGTCCAGAGATTACTTCTCTTGACGCTAGTGCAAGTGTCTTCGTTATCGAAACGTTGCTTTAATTAATAATTAGCAATATCTGAACATATGAAACAGTTCACCTTTTCCAGATTCCATTATATATATAGAAGAATAAAATTTATTATCGTTTTTACCCACCAGCCGTTGAAAGATTGTTGATTTTAAAAATATTTTATCTTTTTTCATTAATACTTAGATACTATTTTATAGGTAATTTACATATAGGTACACCCATTTGTTTGATAAAACGAACTGTTGCCAGTATGATTAATTTTTATTGATAATTATTTGTAGAATTGTATCAACAATGTTATGTCATACTATGTCAAAACAACAAACCATATGTCATACTAGTGGTTTAGTTTACCCACTTAAGACGTGACGTTTAGGCAAATTATTTGATATGGTAATGCCATAGAATTTATTTTTATTTTTAAAAAAAAAGACGGAGCTGTATGGCAGTCTTTATAGGGTGGCCCAGGGCTTTTGATAAACTTTTTTGATTATGTATAAGCTGGCTTAAGTAATCACTTTACACAATGCAACGTTCACCAATTCCACCGTAAGAACATCCACATGTTATCTTTTTTTTATTGTTATATACGTACACGTTCTAAATCAATTTCAATAATATATTCGAATGGACTAAGCCAGAGACACCTATAGTCCTTCCCATGACAAAGTTTAGATAGATTTCGTAGCTGGTAATGATACCTTTTTATTTTTAAAGTGGAATATTAAGCAATAATTTTTTAATGTATTGTAATTCCTTTTATAGACCTGTATATATTTTTAATAATATTTTTATACGTTTGTTCTGAGAACACAATTGTTGGATGTTATCCACAGAGAGATCATTATTAATTAAGATAATGTACAGACGTTTCACGGAGACTTATTAACAGATGGTATTACGGTGGAATTGGAACGTTGCATTGTATAAAGTGATCACTTTAGCCATCTCATACATGTTAAAAGCACTGGGGCCCCCCTTGAAAAACTTCCATACACGTTTCCTATATTAATAGCTTCAGATTTGGGAGACCTCTATAAATTATCTTAATTAATATTTATCCCGCTGTGGAAAAATTCCGATAATTGTGTTCTCAAAATAAACATATAAAATATATATAACTAAGAATTTATTTTTATTTATTTAGCAGGCTTCATCTCAAAAAACATTAAAGCATGTGGGAGTAAAATGTTTCGTATATCGTGAAATACCTCTTTAAGTACCTATAGAATTATCAGAACTGTTGAAGCAATAACAGTCTTCAGATACTTATGACGAAATTGAAACTATAATTACAAAAGATTATGAATGTATATGGAAACAAAAAACATTCCTAATTATTTAATTGATTAACATTTTCCACAGGTATATATTGTAACCTATGTGTATGTTATGTTACGTTTATAGGGTTATACGGCAGACATTAGTTTTTATTAAATATAAAATAGATAAAAAAATATTTAAAAAAAGGTAAATTTAATTATCTATCCAGTAAATAATTAAATTTTTAAATACCATTTTAATTATCTGTCGTCTTTATCCTCGGATTGCAATGATATTTGTACAAAAAATATATAATTGTAATATAGATATTATTATTTTGATGGGAAAAGTACGAGTATAAGTACTATTCAAAATAAAAGGTCAGGTAGAATGGTTAAACATGAAATTATATAAAATGATTTTATAATAAATATTTGAGCCAGCACGGCCCTGTTCAAAGTTCGGTCAGCCTTCCCCTTACCAATGTAAGTGTATCGGGCACAGTCATTAATTTGGCCTCCACTAAAGTCTGCAGCCACCAAGAGCCATCGATTCTGATGAAGACCACGGCGCGGTGTCTGCTGCCGAGTTCGGCGGAGCGGATAATTTTAGAGCCGTGACCTAAAGAGCGACCATTCTGCTCCGCCAGTAATTGGGATGTCTGGTGAATGATGGAGGAACAGCCGAAATAGTCTACTGACTAACGCTACTAAAGCATTAACAAAATGTATCGATTGTGTTTTAATGGCATGAAATAATATTTTACTATTATGATGTGTCTAATAATATACGTGGAATAAAGGAACTTTATTGCTGTGGGCGAAGTTAAGTAACGTTGTTTTATCCATTTTAGGATATTTGATGTATGTATTGTGTTAGCCATGATTTATTACTGAATAAAAATAAATTATTTAATTTTTTAAGCCTAATTTCAATTTAACCCTATCAAATTTGTCGACTTTTCATCATTTCAATATTTTTTATGTTTTACTCGTTACGCTATTTAAACACAAGGGCGTCCATTATATAACCATAATCAATTTCCAAAAGTATACAACTTAACGTATCGTCCTAAGTAGAAGATACTTCTGTACACTCATTTAAAAAATCATAATTCGTTTTTAATACTTTTTTATTTTTAGATACCAGATCTAAAATCTATCAAATTATTTACATCTATCTAACTATAATTCGGTGGGTAATGTGAACTACATACATACTTCCATTAATAATTCCAGTAAAAGTATTTATTTTCTACTTAGGTTAAAATCGAATCAAGTCATGAATGATGTCACAGTTAATATAAAATAAGTCAGAAACAATGTTGTGATGGAAAAGGCCTTTAATGTGTGGTTAAGATTAATTTAACTACGGTCCTTTTAAATTTTTAATGAGAACGAAAACCTTAACTGCCTCTAACAAGGGTAAGCCTGTTTTATTAACTAAGTGATGTGTCAAAAATCAGAAAGCAAAAGCTCCAACGAATTTACTTGGGCACAACAAATTATTGTATTTTTGAAAATGCTTATATATGAGCGCACTTTATTATATTGAATGTATTACGATAAAAATATTTAATAATTTATATTCCGTAATGTGTTTTTTATTCCGTCTATCTTACTCGTTTCTTTTGAAAAGACGCTTGTATCCGCAAAAGTAATAAAAATGCCATTTTCCAATAAATGCGACATTCAGACTGCATCGATTGGTTCATTACTTGTTATGGAAAATAGCTGAACTGATTTTCGTATAGACGTATATTGGAAACGCAAATGCCTCACTTTATAGCTTTTTTCATTTAAACTCCATTTTTCGACAAAGTATTTCGTTAAACGAAATCAGTAACTGACGCAGGTTTCGAAAACGAGGTTGTTATAATGATTTATTAACCCGGGGGAATAAACTTCGATCCACCTTTGCTCCTACAGCCGAGCGCGCCGATGCATCACTTCAAAGCGCCGCCATACTTCATCGGTGTCTTACACATTTGGTGTGCGCTCTGCCGAATTTGTTATGGGTCTGGGAATATCACTGATATATGTGTTTGGTTACCCAAAACAGTATGTGCACTTACTTATTTCATATAAGGTATAACCACTACAAATAGAATTGCATACAAAATGGCAAACTAGCAGTCCTCATAATCCAATGGGCACGTCACTGGATTCTCATACCCGGGGTTTCGGATTCGATCCCGTTTAGGTCACAATATATATAGTTTTCTCAATCTTAGATAAGTATTTTTGGGATGAACTTTGAACAGCGATTAGATCTCGTGGCCTCTTGTAAAGCTAAAAATAACAAAAAGTCTTAAAAATATATATAACTAGCTTTTTATCCCGGTTTCGCTCGGGACCATAATTCGGTAAGCGTAGAATTTTGTTGACGTCTCTTTTTTGCTAGTTTCGGCACCTGTGATTGGATTGCCTTGCTGGACCGTCTTCTCTTTGCCAAAATATCATCTGATATTTTAGCGCACAATCATAACACTCCAGAGAGAACTTTCCAAAACTTTCTAGAGCATTCTGAAATCTTATAGAACTTCCCGGAATCTTCTATAACTTTCCCTTTCCAGAACCTTCTAAGGCATTATAATTCTTTCTGAAACCACTAGACCCACTGACGCACTCCCCCACTCAGTTTGGAACCTTATAGATCTTTCTGAGAGCTTGTAGAACTTTCTCCTTCCAGAACTTTTTAGAGCATTCTCGAACCCTCTAGAACTTTCCTTTAAAACTTGCTGACACATTCTGCAACTCAGTTTGGAACTTTATAGAACTTTCGTGAATCTTCTAGAACGTTCTCCATCCAGAACATTCTTGAACTTTGTCGAACAGTCTGGAACCTTATAGAATCACAGACATACTCCGCCACCAGAATTTTATAGACTTCTATCAAACGTTCTGGAACCTTCTCGACTCAGGTCTTAGTTTGGAGCCTTATAGAATTTTCGGGAATCTTCTAAAATGTCCAGTAAAGCTCCAGAACTTTCTAGAGCTTTACTTGACATTTTGAAATATTCTTGACTTACCGGCACACTTCGCCACTTAGTTTGGACTATATAGAACTAGAAGTTCTTATTGAACTTTTGGGAATTTTCTAGAACGTTCTCCTTCCGGAACTTTCTAGAGCGGATTTTTCTGGAACCTTCTAGACTTACCGACACAGCCGGCGGGCCCATTCTGGAACAATCTGAAGTATTTGCGGCCTTCCCATAACAAAACTTGAAGAAAACTTGGCGAATAGGGCACCTCAATTTATTGTAAAAAAAAAGGATTTCAATGTGCAAAATTCCCAAAAATACTTCATGAAAAATTGTCACCTTCTGTGGCACTATTAATTTCTGTTTAAAATTCATTTGAATAAATTCACATTCATCTAAATCATGTTTCGTTGTATTACCCTTGTTATTGAACTGTTGCAACTTAAAATAAGTTAAAGTGAGAGACAGCTGAAGGGCAGCGTACACGACACCGGAAGTACCCTGAGTTTGAAATGTAGAAGTAAGGTGAGTCCCATTCTTCTCCGACTGAGCAAAACTGGTGGCGACGAGGAGTTCTGGTGGGAGCATCAGAACTTCACGTCTTTTATCTTGTTGAATTTTATTTATTACTTTATTTGATAGTTATTTTAATAATTTAAATAATATTTCAACCAAAATTTACGGCTATTTAATTAGAAAAGTAATCTAATATAACTTAAAATATTCACAGTATATCCAACTCTTACGGGAATGCACTCACTCTCGACCTTATCCTCCAGGAAATTTATCCAAGCACCTTAAAGTTGGTAGGTAAATTACATATTAATTCTGCCCAAGGATTCCCGGCCCTATGGCGGTGCTCCCACCCTCCCCCACCCGCAACCCGAGGGGGTAATTTATGTTCAGGGTTCGACATTGAGCCGGGAATATCAAGCGCGCACGCCGCCAACGTCAGGCGGGAAGGACCGAACATTAAGCTGTCAAAACTCTAATAAATGCAACGATAATTTTTCATGTTGGATATAAGTCAGACTTATATTTTTCAATTACTTTTGCGTACCACTGTACTCTCAAATAAGGCACTGATAAAACCTCAAACAAAAAAAAAAGAAAGCAAAATTTATGATAATTTTACATGTAGCAATTTTATTCCAATAATATTTTAATCAAAAAGATATTAGATTTCTTAAATAATAAATAATATTCTAGGTTTAGTCCATCAATAATGACGAACTTATTATTTTCTCATTTCAACTTTACATTAAGACTACGCCGTGCAAAATAAGCCAAAATGGCAGCCACGGTTAAGTTGATATAATGGAGAAAATTTATATAATAAGCATACAAAATATACGTTAAATATCACAAGGATTGTGTTTAATGTTAGTCCGTAACAAAAATTTAAAATTATTAATAGATTATTTAATACCACTCTGTAGAGACGCGTAAAAGCCTAAAAAAGACGTGCCGGCGTTCAGTTAATTTTTTTCTCAAATATCAATTCCTAAAAATCTCACTTTTATAAACAACAATAATTCGTCTTGCTTGCATTTTCAAAATATTGCCTGGTTATTTAAATACATATTTTTCAAAAAGCAACTAAAACTCTCCATACATTTTTACTATGGAAATAGATTAGATATATAAACGCTTTCGATCAACAAAATTCATCATCGAGTGAAGTCACGCTCGTTTATCCAGCATTGTATGCCCGCGTTCGAATTCGAATATACACTGCGCACATCGAAAACGAGGTAAGTGTATTTTTTTTATTAACAACTGAGTTTTTTTTACAGGTTATCAAAATATCGGATGACCCTTACACATAAATATATAATATATAATTAATTGTACATAGTATTGCTAACTTTTGTTGTTTATCTTTTTAATGTTCGAGACAATTAAATTTATACAATTGTTTTTATTTTAGTGAAAATGGGAAGGAAAAAGAAAAATATTTTGAATCACGAATCATGAGCACTGATTGACCGAATTTCGATAATTTTCTACTTTTTCAAATTAATTTTATTTCAGGAATCGTTGAAAACTGGGAATTTTGTTTCTGATTTTCTAATAGAAGACAAAAACGAAGATGAAGAGAAAATCATAATCGATAGAAATAGAATTGTGTATTTTGCTCAAGGTAACAAAACTTTTGAGCAAAAAGTTCTAGAACTGAAGCAGGATTTGTTGAATGCTCCGCACTACGTTTTTGGTAATCATAGTTCATGCAAACTGATTAAAAATAAAGAATCAACAGAGAAAAACCTAGTAATAAATAATAATGAAAAATTCAGCCATTTAATATTTTCAGCCATATCGAAATTCATTTCCAGATTGGTGAATAACGCAACAAGCATGATGCATAATGTGAACAGCAATATTTATAGCCAACATTTTCAAATTTCAAATTTCAAGTGTAATAGCGACAATATAATAGCAGACAATCTTATGCAAGATGATGTGCAGTGTCATTAGTTTTCTTCAATTCAAGACAACCACAGACTTACACCCGAGCAAAAAAAATCCCTGCGAAATTCCAAACAAATTAATCAAACGACTCGAAACTAAAAGAAATATCAAAAGATTGGCATCAGCAAAACGGAAAAGAATAGATAAATCGAATACTTTTGTAACCAAGAAGGCTACTACTAATCACAATAATAAAAAATACGGCAAGTCTTATAAAAACTTTAACCTGTGTGAGGCCGATTTTGATTTTGCTAAGACTAAATATACGAAAAATATTACTTTAACTGAAGTAGATTGCCACACACTGAAAAAAATAACTATTCTGCAAGCTGAATCAATCAAATAGTGCTAGGAGCGAAAACTATGGCTTACGTCATCTGTTTTTAAGAAAGTGTGCAAATGAGGGCTAATTAAATGGGGACCTTTAGTGAAAAATATAGTGACCGGAAAAAATTAGATAATGTCAAGTCTATTTAACATGACCAAAGTCATGAACAACTTGCGCGTGATCAACTAGAAACATATGTGAAGAACTATAAAGACATGTGGATTATTTATTGACAAATATTTCCCATTTTTAGGAGCAAGTCCGGGTAGACTTGTGGAAGAGAATAAAATTGTCGAAATAAAATTTACATATTCAGCTAGAGGAATGAGTATTAACGATGTCATCAGAGAGAAATAAATTATATTCTGGAAAGTAGACAAGGATGGCAATGCATGCAATAAAAAACATGTTTGGTATTTTCAGGTACAAGGACAACAACATGTCACACGAAGAAAAACATGCATACTTGCAGTTTTGATGGACGTGGATGATAAAATATATGATAGAGTAGGAATAGAACTGATAGAGGACGATAGAGTTTTGGAGTGACAGGGAACAAAAATTAAAAATGTTTTACTTTGATTGTTTATTGCAAGAAATAATTGACTCCAGGTTAGATAAAAAAAGCCAACATAAATTAATTAAGCGGCCTCAAGATTGCAATAATAATAATTTATTTATCCCATTTTGCTCCAAACTATTTACCTATATTATTTACAAAATACTGCTTGATAAAGTAGGTCTTAGGTCCCCGACATGGTCGGGTGGTTTAGAATGCCTACAATAACTAAGTAGGTATTTAGCCAATATGAAAAAAAATGTATACTCGTGATATTCCACCCTGCGGTTCGTGGAAGGTAGAGGGGCTATTCTGATTTTCCAAAAATGTGGCTTTTCAGCCCTTTGCCGCCCTCGTTAGAGTGCATTTCGGTTCGGGCACTGGTCAAGGATTTACGGCGCGACTTGTTAAACCGAAAGGCGAGCCCGTCTGTTGCATCTGGCATCATTCTACCGCGGCCACAAAACAAAATGAACTACAAACTATGTACGGAGCCGGCGCGGTCGCTTTTTAATCCATCGCACAAAGGCCAAAAGAGAGGCGAAAGTTTAGCAGCGCCCGGACCCTTCCAGCTTGTCCGAATCCTCGTTTAGCTACAAACTGTACACAGCTGAGTGGGCGCTGCGCTGCTTGCTTTATCATTCCACACGCTCTCGCGCCGTCGTACCGAGTCCGGAAGGGGGCTCGTACTTCTCCGCGTGCATTGAGGGATCTTCTGATAATTCTGTAAGGAAACAACGCAATGCCGTTTCACAAATAATATATTTTAAACTAATGATTAATATTTTATTGCAAGATTTAAAAAAATACATCTCAACAATATTCGGATATATAATAGCGCAAACGGAAAGAATCAAATAAAATTAAATATATTAAATCAAGAGCATATAAATGTATTTTCTAAGAAACATCAACAAATGAAAAGGTTTTCTTACATTTTGTTACGGAAAATATTTTATCAAACATTTTATATATATTAGATGAAACCGTTAACACATTTCTTCAACAATATTAAATATTTTTTCAATTAATTCAACAACATTGTAGATTGACATTTAAAAAAATATTGATTGTATTATTTGTATGTACATATCTACTTATTTTATTTGATTAATTACACCTACATGTTTCGGATAAACCTTTCATCATCAGGGTGTTGTATAACTGACAAAATATCAAAATGAATAATGTCTTTTGTACTTTGTTTTTCTAAATTATGGAAAAATTATTTTTAAATATTATTGCTGATGTTCTTGATTACTCGCAGTTTTTGGAATTTTTTTTCGAATTGGGCTTTGGGCTAATAGTTAAATTCCATGATATCCACTAATTTCTCCATCGTTGCGTGCATTTGAGCTTTTCTATACTTTTCTTTGTTAGGACTTTGTCTCCACTCCATACGTCATCACTGGCAATATTTACGATTCAAAGACTTTTCTTTTTAGGCTAATTGGGATCTTTTTGTTCTCAAAAATAAGTTTAAGTTTGCCAAAAGCAGCCCAGCTCATTCCCATTCGTCTTGGCAATTCTGCTTTTTGGTTTTCTTTGTCCATTTTTATCTTGTGTCCCAGGTGTATATATTCATTATCTACTTTTTCTATATTATTGTTATTGATTGTGATGATTTTGTTCTCTGGACTTGTTTTCTTCATATTCATCTTAAGACCAACTTTGCTCGAAGCCTTGTGTCGTTTTTTTTATCAACTACTGTGTCGTTAGCAAATCTTAGGTGACTTAAGTATGTATGTGCCATCTATCTTCACACTTTTGTTATCCCAATTCAGGGTCTTAAATACATCTTTTAAGGCTAACGTGAAAAGTTTAAGCGTGATTATGTCACGTTGTCGGACAATTTTTTTATTTTCTCAGTTCTAGTGTCGTCGTCAATTATAACACTCATAGTTAAATTTTCATATATAAAGTTTACTAATCGTATATATCTAGAATCTATTCTCGCGTTTTGGAGTGCTGGAATGATTGCCCACCTTTCAACTGAGTCAAATGCTTTTTGAAAGTCAATAGAAGCTAAGTGTATAGGTATATTATATTCTGTTATTTTCTCTATGAGCAATGTCAGAGTTTGAATGTGGTCTCTGGTTCCAAAATTTTTGCGGAAGCTGACTTGCTCTACAGGTTGCTAGTGATAAAATGTTAGTGTTAGGCCATTCGTCGGTTCTGTTTCTTAAATCGCTCTAATTAACGCTGTTTCTAACACATCTATTACTTTCTAGAAAACTCTGTACAATTTTCGCACGTAGGTACCTCCCCCGATATCGACACACGCTGGCAACACACGCCGCACGATTCCGCTTGTCTATGGATTTCTATGGTATTCAACCCGCCGCTGTCAACAACTCTGACACACACACACTGAATGCGCAGTACCCAGTCGATTACTTTATATAGGTTATCGTTGCGACGCGATGGTTTCAGAATCTATTGGGTTTACCGAAACCTTTGTAGAAGTTTCCAGTTTACTTTAAAATGTATAGAGTGCTATAAAATTCGTGATTGCGTGCAATCTTTCTGCTTCTACCATCTCGTAACATAATTCACGTTCTAGAATTAATTAATATGAAATAATTCAAAAATAAATTCGGGACACGCTTTTAAAAGTTTTCTTCGGATAATTTTATCAATAAACAAACTAGTAACTTTCGGGTGGATAATTGATTGTAAGAATTTTAGCAATTAATGACAAAAATATTGAAAAAATAAACACTCGTTTGACTAAATATTTATTCTATAAATTATACTAGAAACGTCAAAATCCTTTTATTTGAATTTCTTTCTTTTCTCTAAATAAAAACAAACAAACAAGAAACCTAAATAAATGCATGTTATAATGAGAGTTATTTTGCGCTGAGGACCGTTACAAACTGATTTATTACTAAAATGTGATGTGCACATATATGTCAATGTTTCAGTGAGCAATATCTACGCGAAAAAATCATAGTTATATTACTGCTTCACTCTAGATAGTGATGCAACAAAGCACATGACGTTTGTATTAAGCTTGTTTGAAAAGTATATACTGGGCACGGGGTATTGTTTTATGTCGTACGTGGACTTTTTACTTATAGAAAAAGACTTGAAATGTTTTTTCGGATAACAAGATTTATTTTTACCATACGCAAGGTACCTATAATCTGTCGGGTAGATAATTTATCACTGGAATTTTAGCAATTGGTGACATAAATATCGCAAAAAAAACACAAATATGACTTGTTATTTTTTTAATAATATTTAACGTCAAAATACTGTAATTTGTATTTGTATTTCTTCCTTTTCTCTAAACAAACATAAATGAAGCTAAATAAAAACAAGGAAATATTAGTGAAATCGAAACAAAATTTAAAAAAAGACTTATTCATACGTGTACGATTTTAACGAATATACGAGTTTATGAAAAAAGGGATAAAGAAATAGGGCTGTGTATTATTTCATGTGAATAACGTCTTTTTAAAACTTGTGTGGCTCGTCGTACATTTAAACGGATTTCACAAGAAGCGAAGATGTTAAAAGAAATACCAGGGCCATGTACGTTTTCATCTCCGAGAGAGAATAAAACAAGAATAGAGTCTCGCCAGGATTTGGACCTAATGATTTTCATTTTTTTCGATATTTGGATAACTTTTCACGAGGGAAAAATTTCAACTACGATAAAGTGATGAAGAACGCTTTTTAAGAAATTAAATATTCCAAGCCCCAAAATATTTATAGCAAAGGCACCAATGAATTTCTATTAAAATGGAAAAAGTGCATCACAACAACAGGGGCTAATTCCAATTAATTAAATTTATATTTTTTATAAAAAAAATGTTTTTGTTTACGCCGTCTTCGATAGCTCTGTTGTATGTGGTGTTTTTTTTTATCTTTTCTTTATTGATTTAAAATTTAGTTCGATCCAAGTAGAAAATCTACGACTTACCTTTAGTCGACTGGTGGGCCGCCTGTCTCCGTGTACTAAATCTTCGTCCGCCGCATTCCTGGTCTTGTTTGTCACCTTTTTGTTGATTTCCGATTAGATTAAGGATCCGATTCACACCGGTTCTCCTCACAAAAACGAATCCGCCGCGCCGACCTGACAGCCGTGTGTCTTGCACCTTTGTCGTCAGGGGTCATAGATTGTTCTACTCGGTAAAACGTTTCAAACCAATAAAGAAATGTGTGTCTAATGTGTTGTGTGTATTTTGTATAAACGCCTAAACAGTTTTTTTCTATACAATTCGTCAATTCTATGAGTAAGGACCTAATACATGAATAGCATGTAATCAATGAAGAAATGCTAACTGTTAAAATTTAATTTAACAGAAAATTATTAAAAGTAACGTAGGTTTTAACTGATACTACGAAAAGTCATTTGTAAATTAGGATTTCGGTGGGTACAGTTTCATTCCCTTTACATAAAATAATTATCATTAAAAAATCCAAACCAAATAAAACGAAGATTTAATTGTTATAACAAAAAAAAGTAAACCAGCAATAGATTCGTTAGAGGCCGACTGTAGAGTGCCACTCGATTAGACAGTTTAATATCCACATAAATCAATTGTTGTGTTTGTCTATAGTGCTAAGGGATTGCAATCCCGCAAAACGGGATCACGCGTTCCCGCGGCATCCCACTGCTTTTATTAATCTGCTGGATCCCGCACCTTCAAAGCGCGGATCCCACAAATTAAAAATTTGGCGCTAAAACTTTCGCGTAAATTGAGAGTAGGGCCGGTCGCACTTGGGATACGAATTATTACGTACGTATTCGTACGATTATTTTCGTACGTATTGAGCGCGCACATTGATTGCGTCTTGCGTTGGTCACGATCAGTTACTTTTCCCATTTCTCCAATAACGTTTGTGCCAAATGAATAATCTGTATCTTCTGGAAAACTCTATTCTTACTCGTAGGCTGCTACAGCGTCGTCAGCATCGTAGAACCAAATGAGTGAACAAAATATAATATACGAGAAGGGATAAATTTGCTAAATTTCATCATATTATGGCAGACTTAAATAATGACAAATTTCATGACTATCTATCTAATAGATCACAAATGATGGGGAAAATCTAAGTGCAACGAGAGCTCATAACATCGGAGAAATTTTTAAAAGTTTTTTTGTTCGAAGTACATAATTATACCTCACCTTCAATAAACCAAATTATTTAACTTACAGGTATTTTTAGTTCTTTAGAGATTCTCCGCCATGATCTGCGCTGATGGTCACGCAGTTGAATCACTTTGGTGCCACAAACATTTGTGGCATGTAGGCATGTGTGGCATGTATCAAATTGACAAATTTTTCAATATCCATCGTACGAAATCGCAAAAATTTCCGAACAAATCCGGATCGTGTCGGACGTCATCGCATCTATACGTGCGTACACGCACTACTAAATCGTGTACAGTGTGCGATGTTCAATACTACTTCGAAGGTCAGGAATGTACTTGCGTATTCGTACGTATACGTACTACACAATTTCGTACGAAAACGCATCTAATGTGCGGCCAGCGTAGTACGAGCGCGACGTTGCCGGGCTGTCCTGTCAGTTGTTCACAAATGGCACATAGAAAGAGTCTTAGTTCAAGACCATGAAACATATGCAGATGACGTCTTCAAAAATACACCTATAGCTGGAACATCTGCTACTGATACAGATCCTACTCTAACGAAAATAAATTAAGAAGAATTAGAGAAACAGCTTCAACAAGAAAAAGAAATATTTTAAAAAAAGCCAAACAACAAGCAAAAGGACTTTGAGAAAATTTTGAAGAAAAAAATGACGTTCTTTGAGTCCGATGGTATCAGAGGAGAGTACCTGACGCTCGTCTATGAATATATCCTGATGGTTCAGCCTACTAGCGTAGAAGCCGAGAGAGTGTTTTCAGCATCAGGATATATTTGCAGTTCACTCAGAAGCAGGCTCGGAGATGATACAATAAATGCCATTTGCTTCTAAAGAGCGTATTTTCAAAAGTTATCACCATACGTTAATATCATAGTAATAACATCTAAGGGAAAGTTGTGATTTGATTATTAGTCATTATATGAATAAGACTGAATTAAAAATATATAACTGTTGTTAGGAGTAAGGGTAAAATTAAACAAAACTATTAAACTATGCCAAACATTTAAATATGAATCTAAGAAAACAGATCACTAATTACTTATGCTTAATTAATAGAAAATAAATAATTTTTGTTGCTTAATGTAAGAAATGTTTAATAAATGTTGATTTTTACACAAAAATCTGTAGTTTCAATTTGATTTTATAACATAATTTCAAAGATGCGGAATCTCGCGTGATCCCGGGCGGGATTGAGTAATCCCGCATATTAATCCCGCGGGATCGAATGAGCTGCGCGATTCCAATCCCTAATAGTGCTGTCTCTCACTTGGAGACAATTCTCCGGTTAAAACATCGATCAATTACATTTTTTTATTATTAAACTAGCTGTTCGTACCCGGCGTTGCCCGGGTTAAGGATTAAGTTGAAAATAAATTTGTGGGGGGACACAAAGGTTCCATTGTTTTGCAAAGCCTCTATTTAAAACAATGTTTCCATTTAATCAAGGCTGTTTTGGAAAGGATATTTAGGGATGAAATTTGGCCTATTTTTTCCATCGGGAATATGTATGCAAAATTTGGGTACAATCGGTCAAGCGGTGAGATTTGTACAGAAAATAGATCTGAGGGAGGGGATGGGTTAGAGGGGAAAGGGGAAATGTCGCCTATATTATCTGGTCCTAAAGAATAAGCACACAAAATTTCGATCAGATCGATCAAAAGGTACAGATTTGCATGGAAAATATATCAGAGGAGGGAGGTGGGGTAAATGGTGAGGGGGGAAATGTCACCTATGTTACAAGTCTTTTCATATAAGCTTAGAATTAAGTTAGTGAGTACGGTGCGTAATTCACGCATTATTTCGTAGTGTTAAGTTTACAGATATGCCCCTCTCGTATCCGTAAACTTAACACAACGAAACGATGCGCGTATAACGAACTGTACCCACACTAACTTAATTGCAAGCTTATATGAAACCCACCGGGTCCTTAAGAATAAGTGTCAAAATTTGAATCAAATCGTGAAACAAATCGAGTAAAAAACAATGTAGATTTGTACAGAAAATGTATCTGGAGGAGAAGAAGGGGTAAAAGGGGAGGGAGGAAATGTTACCTATGTTACCCACGGAGTCCTAAAGAATAAGTTTCCAAATTTCGAGTCCAATCGGTCGAACGGTACAGATTTGCATTGAAAATATATCAAAGGGTGGGGAAGGGGTAAAAGGGGGAAATGTCGCCTATGTTACCCGCCGAGTCCTAAAGCATAAGTCTTCATAATTTGAGTCGAATCGGACAAACGGTGTAGACTTGTATAGAGAACGGACAGAGATATTGAGTTTTATAGGTATAGATTTGTAGAAGTCTGTTGTTATTGTTTTTTATATTGTAATGTAACATTAATGGTTGTTATGAACCTCGGAACAACGTCGTTTAAAATGATAAGCTCGGAAGTATCAAAATTGAAAATTAATCATAGACAGTATACCTACATTAATGTCCTTTATTTTGAAATATCACGATGTGATAGAATGAAGTTTCTCATCTCATTTCTCATCAAATGTTTTATTTAAGCAAAGACAACCGAATGTAATAAAAAAAATTAATTTGAAATTTGCTATAGGTACCTATCTAAATATTTATCAATGTTCAAGGGATAGGTACCGGCGCTTTTTTTTCAAATAATTTGTGCAAATTCGAATGCAACGTTTCGTCAAAAAAAGCTTTAGGAGATTTAAGATTTTGAACAATCGAACTTAAAATTTTTATTTATGTAAATAAATAATAGGTTTATCAAAGTAGAAATATAAAAACATCCGCATATTTGAATGCAACGTTGTGCCAAAATTTCAAAGCAATCGGTTTCTTTGAAGAACTTTCAGAGATTATCGATTTTTTACAAACGAACATTTACATTTTGTATTTATATTTGTTATGCTACATTTGTTATCCAGACGAAGGGGTCATGGGCTCTGAAACATGTAGAATTTTTTTTCAATAAAAAGTGGTGTAAACAAATTTTCTATTTATATAGATAATAATTTTATCACAGTTCAATTGATTGATGATAAGAACTATCAAAAAAAAAAAAATTTTATGGATCTTTTTATGTTCAACAATTACAGAATTTTTTTTTCATAAGTCAACCAATTTACACCGTATATCACAGTATCCAAGTTTATAAATTTCATTAATATTCTTATAAAGAAAAACTCCCGAAAATATTCTATCTCAGCTAAAATATTCCCCCATTTTTTCTCGAGGAACAAAACTTATAATATATAAACATTTCATAAATTCTCTTATGTGAAAAAGTAAAGCGTAACCCGATATAATCAAAAGCTTTTGGGAATAAATTGAAAGGTGTCCAACCGACAAATTCAAAATATTTATCTTCCACCTGACAGGACGCCAAGCGCCGCGACGGCGGCGGTTCGCAGCTTACATCAAATGTAGCCCGTAGGGCAAAAGGGAACAAGTACCGTCATTCCAGACCCATAATACTTTAATGCAAAAATTACAGGTTAAGATTTGAACACCGTTTCGAATATAATTTCTGTAGACTAATCAAATTCGCGCTCTAATGCGCAATGCGTGGCGATTTAAAAGATCGATCGCCATGTTAAGTTACAGATGCCGAATATAAATCGCAAAAAAAGTCTCTGTTTCAAATTATTTTTAAATAATTTGTTTGAAGCTTTAATGAATTCAAGAAAATTACGAATTTATTGTTTTGAAAAATGTGGATCGTGTACACATCTAGACGATAAAGATAAGACGTACAATGCATAATTGTATGGCCCTTGAATCTTCTCATAAAGCAAACAAATCAAGCGTGTTTATTCGAAATTAGCTGTGAAAAAATCTAGTAGGCAAATACTCAAATAAAATACCGTCGGTCCTGTAAGAAAATTCCTCTCTTATAGCAATAAACACAGCGTCGTGCGATCAAAAAAGCGTTCCGATAGGAGGATTCCTTAAAAATACATTAAACGGCGCGCGTATAAAATAAAAATGTTTTAATGTCGGCCGGTGGGGGTGGGGGAGCAGCCTGCCGCCTGCTGGGGGGGCGCCCGGGGCGGTCAGATAGCAATGGCGGGGAATAAAAGTATCATATCAACAGTTGCCGCTTTATATTTGATTTTATGCGATGTATTGAGCTCCGAGCTATTGTTAACTCGGTACAAGAATTTAAGCATTAACTTAATATACTTTTCATGTTCGATATAACGTAAACAAAATACTACGCATTGGTTTATACACAATTTACTTACAATTTCGTAACACTGGTTCGTTTATTGTTTTACAAGATATTTTATTTTAGAAACTGGTAATATTATTTCGTTATTTATGGCTTCGGGGTATTTCAAATACATTTTTTACTTGTTGATAGGCGTATTATATAAGATATTATATAATAATTATATCCGGTAGCTGTATAGAAAATGTGTAGGTACAAATCGTGGTTTGGAAATATTTCTCTGAAACTTTGCAGAACTAGCCATACAACTTTCTCTCTTCTCTTTCTCGTTCTACTCAGTAAAATCTAGATAATGCTCCGAAAATGCGAGGAGAATCCTAGCTCGCGAGGCTTACTTCACCGAGGAATTAACAAATACTATACAGGCCCTCGCGGCGCAAGGATCACCAACCGGATTCAATAAGCGATATACGCGTCAATCCAAAGTGGTCAATCTTTCGACTACCGCGATTTCTTTGGCATCGCCAAACAAATCTATTGTGCATTAACAAACTCTGGCGGGGAAAATATTGGCACACTTGGTAAGATTTTCAGTGACAATTCAAATCATAATAAAAGTTTAGCGATTCCTCTGTTAACGCATTATACAAAAGTTCATCAAAGAAATCTAAAACCAAATAAAAAATAATAATAATCTTCTAACAAAAAAATGTATATTAAACGATCAGCGGACTACAAAGCTAACATACCTAATGCTGGGCCTAGGCGTCAGAATCTTTTCTCAAAATTTCTCTAAAACAGGCTTCTAACTGAGTTGCGGTTTTTATGAGATAAGATTTTTTATTAAAAACAATGTCAATTCTAAGAATAAAAAAATCATTAAACATACATGTTTTACACGAAGCAATCTAAAAATTGTTTTCCGAACAAATTATAAATTCTCTGTAATAATCGTGGAGCCAAATGCACAATTTATTACCTCTGCCAAGATACATAAATATTACAAATTTCCCAACGTTAAGTGCACCATTTTTGATACCTTTTGGATATCGGCCAAAATTATTTTGTTTATTTGTGTTTTAATTAAATATCCAATAAGCGCAAAAGCTTTCTGTCATGCCCTCGTTTAAATTTTTAAAATATAAGTCAATGTAATTTTTTTTCTGCAAGTCTGCAAAAATTTCACAGATTGTCAATAAAATAACTCTAAGTTGAACAGCCTCAATTGAATATATTTATAATTTCTTAATTATTTATTGATGGGTATCTAACCCACCCTTAATTACATCACCAACATTTTTATGAGCATTTTAAGTTGCAAGTTTTGATGGACCCCGAGAGATTTTAATCCTCTTGTTGCTATTTGTGATTTCCGCAGTTAGGTCTTATTTTTACTATATTCCTTCTCGCGTTCGCTCCCTTCAAATGAAAAGCGGATTTCAAAGAAAATACTAATTATCTTCTGCTCAAATGAATCAAAATAATGATCTTAGGTAGATGATTACCAGCTTTAATGACTCATCAGTAAATGAACTTAAAATATTTTTCCTCTAATAAAAAACCATCGAAACTACATTAATACACACCACCACATACATATTGTAAGAAAATAAGTATCGGAAAATATGAACACAAGTTTCAACACAATCATGTCTTCTATCGGTATTTGAGTTATAAATAAACCCCAATATACTATAAACATGCCCCTAGGTTACTGGTTCGGCTATGAAGGGGAGGAAGTCACGGTGAAGGGAACCTATTTTTATAGACTTGTAACTGATAAAAGCAGAGAAGTTTTAACAAATACGGTATTATTTTTAATATTTGCTGCGAATACCTCGATGTTATTCATTTTAAAACGATCAATTATTTACTTTCTTCATGTAACCATTTGGGTCTACATATTTATCTTTTAATATGTACCTACTTACTTTTTATTTGTTAAATTCAACTTTCAGAAAGTACTTTCAGAAAAGATATTTTAAAAATTAAAATAATAATTCTAGTAGGTACGTGATTCTATTAATATTAAAAAGAATTGTGAAAAGATATGGGAAAATCATACTGATAAAATAATAATAATAGTTTCCTGTAAAACTTTTCTTTGCATATTATTTGCGAGTTGTGCAAGAAAAAATTTTGTCTTTTTTGATTGAATGACACAGATATTTCACGTGAAAGAGCAATAAATTGTTAATTTATTTACTTAATGGTAAAAGCCTGTGTCCAGGGTGGAGCGTGCGAATTCAAAAAAATATCGGTGCGTCTTGTCGTAATCGAATCAAGCGGAAAGAATAATAATTGTAATGTTTGGAAACATTCGTGCGGGAGACGGGGGCTGGCGGTCCGCCGGGGTAATATTGCAGCGCGGTGAAAGTTTCCCGTGACAGCGGCGCCACGACCGCCAGCCCCCACTCCCCCGAGCGGAATCGTAAAATAGAACGCAATCCGTACCCCCGTACAAAGATTCTGCCGGAAGTTTATCGCTTTTTATGAGGGGCGTGGCCAGATATTTATCAGGTGACGGCTGCACTGTTTATCAAAATATTACAAAAAGAATAAAAATATTTATTTTTATATCAGAAACATTGACTCACCTTTATATGGGTCTGAGAAATGGGTGCTGAGATAATAAGAGCGCAGGAAAATAGAAGCATTAAAAAGATGCTGGCGGCGTATGCTACGAATCTCACTGACCACTCACACAAAAATTACCAATATTTTACGAGAAATCAATGTTGAGCAACATCTTTGATGCAAGAACCGAAGGAAGCAGTCCGCGCGGATGATAAATCAAACAGATAGACGGATTTGTGGAAGTCACGATGAGTCAATATTGTTACAAATAGAAAATTGCCATTCTACCGCAGACCACCAAAAATATATACACATAAACTGACGTAAATTTTTAGTTACGCAGAGTCAGTTACCACGGCTGGTTCCAATGCATTTGACTTGTTAAAAAAAATTACCGCGAGCTTGTAAATTTTGAAACAATTAAGAAAAAGTCAAACTAAATATTCTTCAATAGTATGATATCTTAGGATATAAGACGCGCTTTATTATAAGAAGAATTTTTTATCTTAAAAGACTCGGTTTGGAACGAAATTTTAAGAAAATTTAAAAAAAACGTTTTTTGAAGACATACGCTTTGATTACTAAAGGATTTAATTAGGCAATTGTGGGGTCAACGACCCGTTTTCCCACGTTCCATAATCACCGCTGACGACGAAAGTTTGCATGGAAAAAATACATCGGCCGATATCAACCACCGGTAACATGTGCAGAAGAAGCAAACGGACTGAGGTTGAAAAATAAGATGAAGCATGATACACCTAGTCATCAGAAATACAAAATGCTAACGCGATGCTTTACCCGTTCGGGAATTTTGCGGATGGCACAATCCTATGAAGACAAAGGAAAGTAAATATGCTGACGGCCCCTTCTCACACAGGTTTTTTGTACACGCTTCGACACCAAAATCTGGACATAAAAGACGCAGTGGCGAAGTCCCAAGATCGTTCGTTCCCTCGCCGTCACAATTGTTACTCGTAGTATCAACTAGCTACGTAGCTTGTCTCTTTCTACGCCATACGATCAATCTCCAACCTGCAGTAGCTACGACATCAAACACAATCGCTACAACGCTCGTCTCATTCCTTGATACGCCTCCAGTCTCCAATCCATCGATCATTGTCAGCCACATCGCTCCATTGTCCTCGCAACCTCCAGCAGCGAACATCGTCTGCTTGCGGCGGTACCACCATCATCCTCGACCTCACCCCGATACGCCACCTACATCAGTCATCAGCACCATCTCCAGCTCCACGACACTGGGTTCTCCACTCCAACGACAGCACTTGAAACCGTCCTACAACCACTCTCGAAGATCACCCGTCGTCAACGCCGCATGGATCCCAGTGCATCGATCTAATGTTGCACAGCTGACGATCGCGCTGGCTACCAAGGTCGAGCGATAAAGCACACACTGTAAATCGAAAATAAATAAACACTATAAAGCTGACCGCGGCTTTCTGTTCATATCAGCTGTTTTTCATCCTATAATACATTGTACAAAAGTAGGATCCGAGACACGATATACTTTAACTACAACATATATGTGTCTTAAATAAACGAGAAAAAATAAGTTAGGGGGACATTCTTCCGCTTTTATCCAATCCCCTTTCCTAAGGAAGAGGTTCAGCTCATCTCTGTACAATTTAATACTTTGTACATTCCAATTTTTCTATAAGTAGTTTAATAGAATATTTTCTAAATATGTTAGAAAATCAATAATATAGCAGATAGAAACGCCATATAGACCCACATGAGCAGATAGACCTGTATGTATTCGAACACGAATGTCAACAGAACAAATTACTTGTTACAAGCGGAAAGCGGAAAGGAAATAGAATGACCTTTTGAATGATATTTTGAAAGAAATAGAGAAAATTTGGTTTATCCTGAGAACAATAGAAGGATATTTGGGTCATGTCCTCCGGCACAGCACATTCTTAATCACAATCATAGAAGAAAGGAAAAGAGCATGATCGAGAAAATATTCGCGAGTAGAATAGACGTAGAGACTAGCAAAAATAAAAGACTTAGCGAAAAATAAAATGAATCGATAGAAAAGTTACTTCCAATGACACGAAAATGTCCCGTAAGAAAAAGAAGATGTTATGAAGGTAAAATAATAGTCAAAATCATGACAATGATTTATTTACGGAAGATCCACAAAAAATTTTGTGTGTGATAAATTTCGTTGGCATTATCACACATTCTAAAATGTTACGTTATCATAAATCACCCATATATATTCATCTTCGCCGCAACATGAACCTGCTTTCTTTCGGAATGTTTATTTTATGGCATGTATAATAATACAAACGTCTAGGAATGTCCCATCAAAACCGCTTCTGTGTATCTTTTTATATTGTTGTCGTTACAATTGTAATATATCCCAGTTCGAAGGAATAATAGCTCGTATCGCATACAGCGCGGGGCAAAAATTACGAAATATATTAAGACCGAGCCGAGGGAGCGGCGGTGATGTATTAGACGTTAATCCATTACTCGGTCTCTCCGCGCATAAAACCCCAGGCCATAAGTGAAACGGCCTACCTAATTGCCATTTGCAATCACGTAAAAACATACTACAATTTGTGGAAAAAACCTCACATGGTTAACATTATGATCGCTTATTGAAAGCCATCAGAAATCCACTCGCTCGTATTTATAAACAAGAATGGATTACAATTTAAAAGATCTGTTTCTTAGTTATTTAAAAACATGTCCGCCACTATGGGTGAATGTGGAGAACCCGTGGATAACCCATCACGCTGTTCGTAAATACAATTAGTACATTCAAAATAATTTTGACCATTTCTTTAATAAGTTCATTATTTAGGTTGGAATCCTTTAATACAGGTGTGGCGAACCTAGGGCACGCGTGCCCGAGGTGGCACGTTTGAGAATTTGGATGGCACGCGAACTATTACCAAGTTCAAAAATATTTTTAAATTATTGTGTTTAAGGAATTGAAATTTGATTAAATAATCCGTGAATTATTATTTTATTAATTATCAAATGTTTCCCAAGATAAGCGAAAATCATTTTTTAATTTGTCTTGGCAACTTCAAACAATTTTATGCTGGCAATACTGCCTTTGGCGTTTGTTTTCATTTGAGGTTATGTTTGCTGTAATTTGTTGTTTATCGCCGTTGCAGGTGTCACTATTAGTGAAGATAAGTTCGTCGATCTCTAACATCTCGCTGATAATGGAGTAGGTGGTTAATATTGACGATGTTCATATAATATATTGAATATGTACAAGAATACGTTTTTGACATAAGTCAAAAAGAACAACATCATCTTTGAATAATTATGTTCGTAGTACCTAGTTTTCGAAATAGTATTTTTATTGATTTCAACTTTATTTTTAAAAAACTCTTGTAATTTTTAGGCTTGTAAATAAAATTCAGAAAAAAAAATCTTTTAATTTTTTCTATTTTGTTAATTTTTTTACTGCTTGGGCACGCCACACAATCGAGAAATAATATTTGAGGATTTTTGGCACGTGGACCCAAAAAGGTTCGCCACACCTGCTTTAATAGATCGATAAAAATGTTTGTTGTTCATCTATTGGGACATTTGTGAACAAATTACCTATATGAAAAGAAACTTTTTTTGCGTTGTCCGGTTTATATACCTAGGTTTTTTATGCGGGCGGTAATAATAATGGATGGTTTTCGACAATCGTAATTATGATTTATCGATTTTTTAAGGGAACGTTAATTTAAAAAAAATCTTCTTACTAAAAAACACAGCGAGTCATTCAGTCGTGAAATCCGAAATACTACGCAGATTGCTCCGTATATACGTAGGAGGCAGCTGGAGCATTACTTCCGCGGGTTACACATTAAATGCTTCCATTCTCGTAAACGTTATTCATATTAAGCTCTTTCTCATAAAATTTAATTACACAACCAAGAAAATGTTGAACAAAAACTAGGCGCTTAATCTCTGTGATGTTCCATTTCAATTCACAACCCCCCGCGGTGGAGAGTTTACCTGGAGGACTTAATGTGTAGAGTACGGTCTTGTTTTTCTCCGGGGACACTTCGCAAAGGACGTATTTACCGATTTATGGTTACTTTGTCTTCATACAAGTTTTCTGTTCCCCTTTTCTTAGGAAACGGGACAGCGTTTTGGCCCCCGATTTTGCTTAAGTCTGTAGTGCCGGGGGATTATCCATATCTCTTGATATCGCTGGCGCGGCGTCGGGTCACCCTCGAGTGAGAAATATCTTCGATTTTGGAAATAAATTTTCTTGTTTATACCCAATCCCTTACAATATCTCTTAATGTGCTATACTAAATAAATTGTTCTTAAAATTTGTTTATGGTATATCTTCCGCACGATTTAATCTCATTAGTTTCATACGTCAGTTTTAATTTATTTGATCATGAATTATATTAGAATTATCAGTATTCGTCTTCGCGTTACCCTTTTAACTTTTAAAAAATATATATATTTTGCTTAGTAGGTACGTTTAATTTCTTTTATCTAAAATATAACGCAAAAATTGTTCTGCTAAAATATAAGCTAGTTATAATAAAAGCATTTTAAACAACAATTACGAACATGGTGAGAGTTGTAATTCGCTAGGTTACGACGATGGCAGAAAATATAACTTTGTCTGTTAACCCCAGTAGGTTAATGTTAACATCCGGATAAATGAGAACACGAACTTAACAAGTCTATGTTATGTATGGTGTATATGCAAATTTGTTTATTTATCCGGCTTGTTGTGAATGGATAACTAGACCTTAAAGTTAGGTCACATTGATCATAACTTCTCTATTAAGATAACTTTCTTATTGTTCAAATATGCACCTTCCGGCGTATTTACGGAAGTCATTCATTTCACTTTCGCCCTGGCCCGAGGCCGGCCAAACTAAAGTAAGAGTTCCCCTGAAACGCCACTGCGGCGCTTTGTCTCGATCCGCTCTTTTAAACACACCAAATGGAGAAAATTCTTCTAAAGCTCATTTAAATCTTGTTCTTACACATTAAATTGTAAATTTATCACCTTTTTGTGCACCAGTCAAATTTTGAAATTGTATTGCTCATTGAAATAGTTACAATTCGCATATGGTTTCCATTAGGAGAGATCTGAAAACCTCGTGCAAGATGAAGAGTTTCATGGAACATGATGATATCGATGGTCGACGTGGCCCTTTCTAAAAACTGCTGTTTACTGTACGATAATCAGCTTTGCATTTGCTCCTATCTAATTTGTGCATTATATTGCTCATCATGCATAAAACTCATTCCCACCGAATTAACACTCTTTCCTCTATTACTAACTCCAGGCCTCACATTCATTTACCGTTTTGAATAATATTTTGTGGTGTAACTCTTGAACAGAAACTTCAACAATAAATCTAGATTATATTTTAACATATTTCCTATCTTAAAAAGTCCGATATTATCGTATTTTAAAAAGTTTTTTAAAAAATCACACAGCATTGAATAAGTAAATTTTGACTATTGTAGTAGCATTATTTACCCTAGGTATAAATTTCGCACGTGTTCAATCCTTTAAATTTTCACCCTGCCCAGATAGTGAAAGCTCCATAAACAGGATTTAGGACACACCTCTTAGATATATGTATGTGTTTGTTTACGGAGGTACACTTCCATATTCATGTAGGTACTATCTATGTATTACTAACACCGGTCATATATCGCGGTTACTATAATTTGAAATATAGAGGCTTAGCGCAATATACGCAATATACTAAAATTAATACATTTTGACGTATTTAAAAGTAAGTTGAATTTATCACGATATTAATTATATTATTAAGTTCACATTGAAGTGGTAAATATTAAATTGAGCAAAATTTTCAATTAACATTTAATTGTCTTGCGACTTCAAAATGTATTGATAGAGAAGAATAATGAAAAATAGACGGAAGGGAAACGATATTGTGACATTTTGGAAGAAGTAGAATTAAAAGTACTTTCTTCAAAAGAGCAAAATAATTTTTTGGAGACAATATTAATATAATCAATAAAAGTATTTAGTAAACAGAGGCGGAAAATTCTTTTGCCATGTCATCCGGCACAACAAACTGGAAAAATAAATAGCAGAAAAAGAAGAGGACGGTCGAATGTAAAACATTCACAAGTTATTGGTGTGGAGCAGATGTGGGTTATATCGAGAAATAAAAAAAAGACCTGGCACAGAGCAACTACATATGTTAAAAACGAAAAAAAATGTGTATATTTTCATTTTTATGTCAATTGATGTAAAGTTTAAAACGAGAAAACTTTAGTTATGAACGCCAAACCAGGTAATTCTCTTTTCTGGCGATCATTTTAAGAACCGAAAGTTCTAGAACAATACCCAAGACAGCACAGTGATGGTCTCAAAGCTGGTTTTTGAGACGGGCAGTTGGCAGGTGACATAGACATGTCAGGACCTTTCTTCGGTACCCGTCATGAGGGATTATTGTATTAGATGGAGCCATCTGCCACGTGTGGTCAGGCTCAACACGTGACGCAAGAAACGCGTTCAGATGTTTGCGGCGAGACAACTGACAGTTTGATTTGTTACATTGATCCATATTATGCAATTCATCCAACTATCTATTAAACATTTTAATTTTCTTTGGAAAACACAGCATTTTCTAAGAATATGTATTAAATCTGCAAAGGAGCTTATTTTATCGTATTTAATTATTTATCGCCCATTAAATTTATTCTACATTGAATTACTTTTTTACTTTCCAGCAGACTGTAATAATATACAACATTTAATTTTTTATTAAATATAGCCGAAATAAATTACCTTCAAACTTTGCAGAAAAAAATTTCGATGTTAGGCCGCATAAAAAATTTTAGAGGCCATCAAATTTAAATGTCAATCATATCGATACTACTCTGGCTGTGGAGCTCGTCCGAGGGAGAATGTTTTCCCATATAAAATAGGTAGAATAAAGAGAAAAGAGAGGAAAAGGACGAAAAGGGTGGAAAACAACAACAGGAATCCTCGGTTTCTATTAACTTGACTCAATATAAAGAGGAAAAATGTTTTTTTACCACGGGCATTAGGTCCCGTCTGTTATAAGCCTCTGTATAAAATGCCCCCACCCGCCGGAGTTATTGACATCGGCCCAGAACTGCTCATTCAGATATACTTTCTTCCGAGCGCAAAGAAAATAAAGAGAATTCCTAAATGCCGATACTCGTGAGATGATTTCCTCGCAAGACGGAATAAAAATGGATAAGAAGATATCGGAGAACCCTCTTTTCGTCTCTTGGAGAAGGCTTAGACGCCGTGAGTGGGAGTGATACCCTCGCAGCACGGCCACGCATCCAGTCCGCACACTGCAAGGACTCTTTCTGCTTTGCATTCAATAACACTTTGCGTGGCTTCATACACAATACACGACTATCTCACTGGAGATACTACGCGATGCGCTTTTTGATGAATCGATGAATTTCATCACATGTTCCCGATTCTATTTTTCGAAGAACTTATATATTTAATATTTTACTGCTTATAACTGATATTGTTTCATGTATACACTTTTTGAATTTTATGTAATATTTTTTATGTAAAATGCTATAATGGGCGTAAATAAGTAAATAAAATAAATATATAATAATATAATATTATATAAATAATAAAATATATATTATTTTTAACTTATATAATATATAATATTTTAATAACTTATATAATACAAATTTTATATTTTTTTTATTTTTAGTAAACATTTAGTAAACTTATTTTTCAAATTTTAAGGAAACGAATCCCGTAATATTTGATACGAAATAAAATTAGTAGCTGAGATAGTGAAATTGGTAACATGCTGTCCGCGTAAGACAGAAGAGGTCCGTGGTTCAAATCCAAGTTCCAGCAAATAATTTTTCAGTTTTATTATTTGATATTTGCGTGTATCTCTGCATTTCATTTGTTTATTTCGTATCATATATATATGACGACGCCCCCCACTTTTAAACACGAGAATTAAATTCGAGTGGGTTCATTCTTCGGAAAATATAATATGATATGTAATTTAATTAACACCATTATGTACAATTCTATTAAATAAATTAATAATTGATATACCTACATGCCTCAAGTTTTTCGTAATGTTCAATAATTATTAAGAAAGCGAAATTACTAATCACAAATTGGATTGGAAAAGTTCTCGGTTCGTGTAAGGAGAGTAACTGAATATATTTGAAATATTTAGATTTTTCTGTAATAATAATTGATTTATTTAATTTAGTATTAAATTTAATCTATTTGTTTTAAGCAATGTCCATTCTTGGAGTTTATTTGTAACTAAAAAGAACTATCACAATGACTTTTCTACAAAAAATAAACTAAATATAACTCTACCACTAATTTTTGATTCCCTATAAAAATCTCTGGGTTTTTTAATTATTTAGATGAAATTTTATGAATAATAACTAAGTTTAATAAATTGTTTTTAAATTGGTTTCCTAAATATATAACTCACTTTTATTTTTTTGACAATACAATCAGTTTTTTTTTAGCATCGATATTATATAAGCAGTCACGTCGCGTCGGTCTTTGTGGATTCCTACAGGGTTTGCGCGTCGATAACGGCGGTTAGTACATACAACCCGCATTTTAGATGCCTCGAAAAAAGCGCTCCAGAATACGAAAAGATGACGTTTGATATGTCAGGTTTATAACAAAAACATAAAAAAGAAAATGCTTTCAAATGTACAGCCGGGCTATAAATATTCTCAAAGACATAAAATCAATGTTAAATAAAGACTATTCTCATATTTTGGCATTCAGGAGTTAAGTTGGTCAGAAAGAATAGAATCGGAAGGGCCGGTCGTGTGATTAGAGTTAGAGTAATAGTTAAGACGTAAACAGAGTAATAGATCAATTAGATTTATTAGACAGAGTAATAGTTAAGAAATAAAATAAATATATATTTTTGCATTTTTCACCAATAAAAAAACCCGTTTTGTAAAAATCGATACTTTTTGCTTAACTATTACCATTTACCGATGATCAAACAACCGGAAACACAGCATTGGCCGAATGTATTAGGCTCCCCTAATAAGTTGACATTTTTTTATGGTGAGATTTTAAAAATAATAAAAATTATTTAGTAATAAATGTTTATTTATGAGCTACATTTTATATTTTGTGCACAATCCTATTTTTTTAAATGTTAATCATTAATGTTCTATCGGATTAAGGTCTGATGACTGTGCCTGATAATTCATAAGATGAACGCCTTTTTTTAAACCACTCCATACTTATTTTAGAAGTATATCATGGAGCATTGTCCTGCTGGAATGAAACATTCTGTCAGAACTGTCATTCGTTCGTTGCATACAAACTGGACGTCATACACCCCCATACCATAATGCTTCATCCGCCATGTCTTGTAGATACCGCGCAATCAGAACGATGTTCTTCACCTACTCTCCGACGGACGAATAGAAAACCAGGAATCCCAAAAATCTAAAAACATGATCTACTATTTTATGTATTTTTAAATACCTAAAAATGATTATTTTGTAAAATTATTTTTATATTGGTACATTGGCTTAAATATACTTAATTCATTATTTGTATCATCGGACCAAAGTATTTTAACCCAGTTTACTATCGCCCAATTTTGGTGTTCCCGCGCCCAGATTAATCTTCTTCTCTTACTGACCTCAGAGAGCCATCGCTTTTTCTCACTTTGCAGCCCCGCGGTCCATACTCTAAGACGTCTTCTCACTGCGCGTGGTGACATTTTAATCACTTTGCCGCTCTGTAAATAGCTTAGAAGTCGTGTTTTGGCGATTTTTCGGTGATGTATTTATCCGAATCCGGTCCTCGCGACTGGAAGTGGTCCTCTTCCTGCCGGGTTTTGGCTGCTTTTTATAAGAGTTAGCTCATGGAATTATTTCATTGTCGTTTGGACTGCACACCGGAAGCACTTTATAATATGTAATTTTCAATGCTTAAATAAAAAAAATCGAACTTATATAGCGTTTAAAATAACTTTAGAGATAGAACGATAGAACTGACTAGAAAAACGAGTAAATTAAGTATTTTTAAATAGTCCATGCCCCTAACTGGAGAAAGTTGGGAAAGCAGGTAGTAAATTCCATAAAAACACAACTTAATCCGAAAAGATTACAGTGATTCGAGAATTTAAATATATACATAAAGTCATAAACCTTTTATATAAAGGGTGCCTAATACATTTGGCCAAAGCTGTTAGTTAGTAGACCACAAGTCTCAAAATATATATTTTTTAAATTCACTAAGATAAATTCCATTTTTTGCCCGAAACAACTGTACAATTGATAAAAATTGAGAGTGACGCGATTGATAAAAATTGAGAGTGACGCGATTGATAATAGTTATCAGGCAAATAGTGACAGTTTTACAATAATTGATGCACTTAAAACATGCGTGTATGTCGGTACATAATATTTTATCAAAATTTAAAATATTCACTATAATTATATATCAATAATCATACGTGTATCCGCAATTTCGTCATTTTTCATAGAAGCGGTCTGTTTCTACGTTTAATAATAAAGATCTTCAATTTATTAGGAAAACTATCCTCAATTTCTACTCAGGTTATAACAGAAGTTATAAATTACGAATTTATGATTTTTTTCAATTGCGTAGGAGCAGTATTAATTCTATACCCCTCAAATAATAAAGGTCTACAGTTAGTAGGTAAAATATCCGTTCTGGGGTGAATTAGTCCTTTTCCCATCTGTTGGCGTAAGTTTTCTTTTGTATTTCCTGAAAAATGTTCTCCCTAAACCGCAAAGTATAAATCTCATTTGGATGATTGCACAAGGGTATGCGGCTGTGCGGGCACCCGAACGGTAGCTCGCGTACACACATCTGACCCGTAGCAACTTTTCCAAGCACGTACCGAGAAAACCCACAAAGATTTATATAAAAGAACTTCTAGCTAAATTCTCAAACAAAATATTTTTGTCGGAGTTTGTGTAGAAAAATGTTTTACATAAATCGGATCCAGGTGTGGGGGGGCGCGGAAGGAATTAAATCATTTACGCGGCTGGTTTGGGGGAAAATTGCTTATCTGTATTTTTATAGCGCTCTCCTCAACGGGGTGCAATAAATAACTGGAATCGTATCACTCTATGTGAGAAACATTGGATGTTCACGCCCAGGGAATCCGATTCGGGCCCAGTTTACAGTATTTATGGATCTCTGGATTAGTATGTTTAGTCCCGAATTTCGGATTAATTTCGGAGTGACGAAATTAAATCAAAACCAAACGATGAAATATTCTATGCTTTCCATATTATTCACAGTAACACATAATTTCACATTAAAAATATTATTTATCAATCCTGCATTATTGTTTTTACATTATTTTTAGTTAAAAGTTTTGTGGCTACGTAAATATTCACATCTTACGTGACTCAATCCTCGTGCCTAAAGAATGGCTTTAGTTCATAGCTGTACAATTTTTGTACTCTGCTGAGTTTAATATTTCAAATTAGAAAGGGATATAATTTTTATCGAGCAATTTTATTCCTATTTTATTTAATACTCACGACTATCTTATAGCATGATAGCATCACCAAAATAAATTAATGTAATGTATGATTTTTTAAACACGTCACTGCAAATGGTATAACTTATGTTTCCATCACGAGTGTTCAAATCTTTACAAATTTCATTTAAATGAGAATTAATGATTTCAATAAATTTCCTGCAATTTTTGACAATATTTCAGAAAAAAATGTGTCATGTAAACTAAATGGAATAATATCGTACGACGTCAGAGAAAGGTTTCTCATAATCCCTTTGGTAGCACACTAATACAGAAAACTAGTGACGCGAGACTTTCAAACTAGCCACAGACCGTAATCGATACGGCCCTTAGGAAAAAAAAAACAACAAAAAGCCAACATTTCCACCCCTATTTTACGCAGCAGTTAACTTTCTAGCGAGCAAACACAAACATTCCGACTTTGATTTTCGTAATCAGATCTTTTCCCTCACATTACATCTAAATCGTTCGATGGTGATATAAATAATAAAGGAAAAATAAGCGAAATAACATTTAATATATTTCTACCGGTTTAAGGGAGAGGCAATCCGTAGCTCGCTAAGCGCGAGTCCAAAACTTTTTCGCATAAAATGGGGATTTTCATTTTATTCACTCATAAATCTCACAAAGGAAGAACCCGCGAGTAAAGCTTTTTGTATGGATACCTTATATTTTTTGCGGTTCTCGAATTTCTCAGAAAGTATGTTTAAGTGAAACCTTTTCTGATCACGTCCATTCAGCGTTCGATTCCACGTGGAATATGCTTCTTCTTAGCCATTGTGGCGCAATCATACGCGTTTCGCTATCATTTGAAAAATTTAAACTATTCTCCCCCTAGCCGATCGTGGCAAAGTGCCCGAATATTATCTCACCTGTAATCTGCCGATGGATCGAATTAACTCAACGTAACCGACGTCACAATCATCAATCAACCATACCTCTGAACTTAACGAGGACAAATTACGACAGCTCACGTATTAGATTTTATTTTGTTTTCGCGGTTTGCCTTCGCACAAAAACGAAAATTTTCAAAAGTACTATGATTCGTAATGACTATGTATGTATCAAGAAGGGATCCAAATTTTCAACACACAGACATATTCGGTACAGGTATCATTTATTTAAAGGAGCGAATACATCGCCGGCGCGCTGTTCTGAGAGAAGGATTCAGTTCCGAGCCCGCGTACTTTGCTTTCCCACGGAACCTTCCGAGGGGAATGACGATGCCTCCATGTGCGTATGTCTCGCCGCGAGTGTGCGCGCGTCCGGACGCGGCTGTGCGAACGTGTGCGGATCTGCAGCGCACCTCGCGCCGCGAGGGACCGAGCGAGATCCGACGCAAGTAGAGTGTAGAGGCAAATAACGTGACGTCAACAGTAAAGACCGGTAGCTACTACAAAGAAATGGAAAACTCCGATGCCTTTTGGAAACGACTTTTGCATGAAAAACTGCAATTTCCATCAACTTCAAATATTGATTCGCTCGCGACTCGTGTGACGGCCCTCGCCGTTCCGGCCGGCGCCGCCGCGCGACGCCCTCGAACGCCTTGCACAGGATAAAATGTATGCCGCGGGACATGTATCGCTTTTTCCCTTTTTCCTTTGGGGGCGTTCTTTTTCATCTAAAAATGATTGATGAGATTTTTCAATTACGTGATCCTCTTTTTCGCGAAATTTATTAAATGTTTTCGCGAAATTTCACACACAACAAACATGTCAGTCATAATTAAAAGTTTTACGGATCAGAATTTGTTTACGCGTGTGTTATTTTATGTTTTAACTCACGCGGTAATTTAAAATTTAGTCGCGTCAAATTTTGTGTACCTTTATTTTTTTCAGTAGATAGATATCTTCTATTTATTAGAGAACAATTACTAGAAGCGTCATTTTTTTTGTAAATTAAATTAATATATAGAGATATATTCACTAAAAAAACTTCGATGCTGAGATTTTTTTTAATTTTATATATTTTAATCAATTTAAATTTTTTTTTTTAGAATATTTTGAGTTTGTTCAAATTTTTCAAAGAACACAGTACTGGATTTTTATCCCAGGGGGAATCATTAATCAAAATATACTATGGATGTTTTTTTTATTTAAAAATGTTTTTTATTTTTAAAAATATACAGTTTGTTACCATGGGTTGGGTTTTCTTTTCATTTTGAAAAACCATAATATGTTTACATGATGCAACCCGATGTTAAAATTCTTACTTCCTTATCAATAAGGTAAATTAAATATTTTCTTCGATAAATGCAAAATGACTTTGTGGTGACATTATTAATATAATTAATAAGTATACACTTTATGAGAGATTATTATAAATTATATTGATCTCGTTACCTCTACTAAGTTTAATATATTTTTACTACTTATAATAATCTGTCATCATGATTTATCTTTACAAAATAAACGCCAAATCCACTTTGTTTATTTGTTAAGAATACACTGTAAATGAAATACACTTTGTTTATGTCTTAGTTTGTTTGTTTTTGTTGATTTGTTTTTTGTTGCCTCTACTATCATCACTTACCTCAAACCACTAATACCAACACGTTTTTTTTCATACATTACATTTTTTTCTGATGAAGGGATCATTGCCCCTGAAATATGTTGGTATTTTCAACAAATTAGTGGTGTAAACAAAGTATGTTCTTGTTAATTATATAAAATAATTATGGTTGGAAATTGATTATGAAAGTAATTTTGGCGAATGAGAAAATTTAATATTGAAGTTAAAATAATTTCAGTGCAAAGTGTAAAATTTTCGTATTATTAATATTAGAGTGGTTCACTAATGTATGGCAACAAATTTTTCGTCTTGCTTTGAATTCTAGAGAGAAAAGGTTTCTAAATGAAGTCTTTTAACTATATACAAAGGTTCATGACGATCAGACATCTTCTGTCTCCGTTTTGACCTTGAAATTATGAAAAATTGATATATAAAGTCCATAATTTATCTTTTCATACAGGCATATTACTTGATTAAAATTTTATTTTTTTATAACGAAACAACGATTAAAGGTAAGTCTAATGTATTAATGTATTGAATAGAATGCATTTCATGTATTAAGTAATAAGCAACAAAATCATATTTCTTATCAAATTGTGGCATTACAATTCGCGATGCTATTTTAGTTTTAATGTGTTTTAAATTTGCTAAGGCTTCAATGATAGTCTTCGCAGATCTTAAAACTTGCGTATGATAAGGCAAACGCGGAAAAGGCGGTTCGCTGCCACCACCATGTGTTGTGAACGACTGAAGATTTTTGTCAAACTCTTATTGAATTTCTTCTTCAAACACAGCAAAATTATGGAATTATGAATTATTGGTGGTTCAGTAGCTTGTGCTGCCAGTTGTAAGACCGTAGTAAGCGGCTTCAAGATTCATATTTGGAACTTGGAAAGAGTTATATGTAGAGTTGTATATTAACGATCATTAAAATACAACTTGCGACAGTACAAATACAATATCTTGCATCTTTCTTACCTATATTATCTCTTAATATATCTGTCTTAAAATATCCTATACTATATTATATCCTATACCTAATATTATCTCTTGTTTTCTGTCTTCCTTTGCACAGCTTATTTTTGTCTACGATTGGAACAACAACAAAAAACTGTCCCATAAAACTCTAACTCTGTTTGATACTTTATATCATTCGGAAGGTTTTGTCAATGTAGAAAAGTCGATGATAGCGGCAGGCCCCTATCCAGAATTTTGTGTTGCAGTTTTGAAGGTAACACTGATGTCAAATATAGATGAATCGCATAAAATAGACGTTAAACACATTGAAGAATCTAATAAAGATGTTGCTTTATCATGGAGTAATTTTTGATTCGATTCACAGATGAGTTTTATCTAGAATGTTTCCTTTTTCCAAATATTCTGTAACGGTTACACCTGGGTTTTCCATCATCATTTTTTAACGTTCTCTGATCCTCAAAGAAGCTTTGCTTTGGCACTTTTCTTTACAAGATAATTAACGAGCTTACACTTCGTGAAATGACTCCTCCGTCTTACTAAACTAGACTAGAATCTTGAAATTACGGCCTTAAAGAAAGGCTTGGGTACACTAAAATTATTTTTAAGTAAATAAGAATAAAATTTTAAAAACTGGGTTTCATTACAAAAAAAAATATTTTGTCCACAATTTAGGAAATAATCTAGCAAGTGTTATACTATTTTGGAATTCTTATTAAATACGCCAACTTTTGAAGTTACTTGCCATCCTCGTGTAGTACACTTTTTTTCAGTGCAGTCAGTTAAAACTGGGCAAAGTATTGATTTTGAATACTTGGTTTGGTCAATAAATGACATTTTCTTCCGCGGAGCAGTTGGCTTTGAATTTTGGACAAAAGTTTATAGAAGCATTATTCAGGATTACATAATAATAAAAAAATGAAGGAAAATAAAGATTTTTAGCAACAGGAGTGAAAAGACCGCCACAGGATGTAGATTTGTTTTAAAGGCTTATAATTTTTAAAACACATGACATTTTTTTGATATTTTTCTGATAACTATTATGATTTGGCATATCACCTGATTTCGGCGTGACGTCGAGATACGGGACACCCTATATATTTTGTTGATACTGTATTCCCTTGAATATTTTTACACAGTAGTAATGACGACTGTATCGTAATTTTTATCCGAAATTATTTTTCATTCAACCAATTATAATCCTTTGTAATATTTTTGTCAATTCTCGTGCTCATGCTTCCGTAATAAAAATGCCCTCATCCTGAGCCCTTTGCTCTCCTTGCTGAAGCTGCCGCCCCCGTCTGCAGACCACTCGCTATCTTCCATCTCCCGGCCCTCCAGCGAGAGGGTATTTGCAGAGTTCTTCAAAAATATTTCCATGTGGTGACAAAGGGTTGGAAAATTGACGTGAAATATTAAATGCCCTGTCGGGAGGTGTTTGGTTCTGAATACATCGGAAGATGGGGGGTATCACAAAGAAAGTTGTTGACATTCATTTAATAGTGTTTACTTTGCAAAAATTGTTTATCAGGGTTGCTTTTCATAACTAACAGTATTCTGAATAAGTTTGCATATTTAATACAATGATCGATGTATAAAATTTAACTTTACATAAAAAAAGTTCCGGAAAATCTCTTAAAATTGAGAAAAAAAATTACTTTTATTTGTAGGACTTTTTTATTCGAGGATTTGTAGAGCTCGAAAACGATTTACACGTTAGTTATATTATGGACACATAAAGACATCTATAACTATAAAACTCAATGTCTGTTTATCGGTCTGTCTGTCTGTCAATTCTCTATACAAATCAACACCGTTTATCCGATTCGATTTAAATTTTGCATACTTATGCTTTAGCACCCGGCGGGTAACATAGGCAACATTTCCCCCCTATTCTCATACCGCTTCCCCTCCCCCTGAAATATTTTCGATGCAAATCTGTACCGTTTGACCGATCGGACTCCAAATTTGTAAACTTATTCTTTAGGACTCGGCAGGTAACAAAGGCGAAATTTCCTCCCTATTCTCATACCCCTTCCCCTCCCCCTAACATATTTTCGATGCAAATCTGTACCGTTTGACCGATCGGACTCAAAATTTGGAAACTTATTCTTCAGGTCTCGGCGGTAAACATGTGCGACATTTCCTTCCTATTCTTTTAACCCTTCTCCTCCCTTGATATATTTTTGATGCAAATCTGTACCGTTTGACCGATCGGACACAACTTTTGGAAATTCATTCTTTAGGACCCGGCGGGAAATATATGCGACATTTCCCCTTGATATATTTTCAATGCAAATCTGTACCATTCCACCGATCGGACTCAAAATTTGGAAACTTATTCGTTAGGACTTGGCGGTAACAAAAGTGACATTTCCTCCCTCCCTTTTACCTTTTACTCTCCCCCTGATATATTTTAGATACTAATTTGTACCATTCGACCAATTGGACACAAATTTTGGAAACTTATTCTTTAGGACGCGGTGGTTAACATTGGTGACATTTTCCCCTATTCTTTTACCCCTTCCCCTCCCATGATATATTTTCGATGCAAATCTATACCGTTCGAATCGAAACTTTGTTTACCCTCACAAATTTATTTTAAACTTAATCCTCAACCCGTGCAACGCCTGGTATGAACAGATAGTTCAAATTGAAATGACTTTTAAATGCCAAATAACAGGCAATCATCTGAAATCGCGAATTTAGAATAAATAACTTAAATTATACACAAAAATTCACAGCGTGTGTACTTATCGATGAAATCATTTTTAATATATCGTCACTGTATTTATATATATATATATATATATAATAAATCCTTTGTGCCGTTTAGTACATTCTGAGAGGAATGAATCAATTTGTCCATTTTTCATATATATAATGGAGATATACTAAAAAAACGTTGCCGTTTATCTGAAAGTCTGCCTAGTAATTATTTAAAACATTTTTTATAAATCTAGTCCGCGCAATTAATTTTTAAAACAATTTTATTCGTTTATCTCAGAATGTACTAAAACGTCACAAAATAATAATCATATATATATATCTATATATATATATATATATATATATATATTATATTTTGTCTGTTCTAAGGTTAGTTTTTCAATTATTTCTGTTTTTAAAAAATATTTCGATTTTAATGTGTATTTCTCAATAACTTACATAACCATTGCTTGTATTAAATTTATGTTTTATCGCATGTTGTCGTAAACACCAGTATATCTCTTTTATTAAAATAAAATAAAATAAATATTAGATAAAGTGGGCGGGTGATAGAAGAGGGCAGTAATACATGGAGAGAAAGAGATAGATGATGTGGTGAGTAGGAACATATTTAAGACTATAAGTTAGATTCTTGTGATTATTAATTATAGATTAATTATCATTACTTCTTAATTATAGAAAAAAAATGTATTAAATTTTTAATAATCATTCTTTAAGTTAGATAAATTTTTATTTTTAAATTTGTCAACGATGTAAAAAGGATTAAAAACTCACGCAAAAACATAAAATATAAAAAAATATCCATATAAAATAAATAAAATATAACTAACCGACATATTTTAAATTAATTTTTGCAAATGAAAGATAATAATAAATTTTTTAAATTAAAAAAATATTAAAATTAATTTAAATAAATAATTTAGTTACGGTCGTTTAAGGAAGGAATTAAAGAAGTATTATAAATATAATAAAATATGTTTCCTTTACGTAATATATATACATAACTGTGATATAAAATGCAAGAGAAGCTATGATAAAAAGTACTAAATTTCACTCGCATTGGTGACGACCGCCTTAACAGAACGTGCATCGCAAAAAAATACTTGCCATTGTGTTTACATTAATATTACATAATGGACATTTACTTATCCATTCATTTTGATTCCTCTGAAATGATTTACCATCTTTCCAATAAATTATAAAATGTTATCCCCTTTACAGATATATTATTATTAAAAAATATTATTCCACGAACTTACTCGCTCAAAATAAAACTTATACTGAGTAATCAAAAATGATATTCGCGTACCCAAATTTTTATTTTCAGAGCACACGAAAATCTCCTGATATTTACATTGAACCCCATAGCCACTAGCGGGCCAACCTACACCCGGCTATTGCGCGGGACTTTCGGAACCAGCCTGATGAAGGAGATACGGGGCAGAGTCCTTCACAATCTCCCAAAGTAATAAGACCGAGCGCCGCAAGCATCCTCCCTTTAGGCTTGACGGAAAAAACAACACCACCTCATACTGCACACTACGTAACGCAGAGAAAACGACTTGTTTCTTTTAGGGTAGTTTCGGCATGCAGCCTACACCTACTCATAAAACTTGTTGAAGTCTGGATCTGGTTAAGGAGATGGGGTGCGAGAAAGCCCTAAAGGCTCGAGAATTCGCAAACATCAAGCGGAATGTCAAGCAAAATACACTTCGCTCATAAATAAGGGCAAAATATTAACTTCCCACTCTTTCGACGTTGCATCATTGAAGTCGGTCATTTTTACTATTCTCGCTACTTCTCTACAGAATTTTGTTTGCATTCCAGAGGCTTACTCCCCCCAACAGCGACTCTCGTATTAAAGACGAGGATGAATTGTGGATTTTTTTGTCTGAGGCTACTTCTCATTAGGCGCAGCGGTAAAGGGGTGAAAATGATGGTTCAGGCCTGTTTCACTCTCGGATTTTTTGCAAACATTAATTGTGAGAACAAAATTCTATTATTGAAAGTGGTGTTGCACAAAAAATGACTTTTTTAAAGATGTAAGATTGAGTTGCAACAATCACAGTAAGATATAGTTATATTTTCTTAGCACCGCAGAATAAATCACTTTTAAATCCCATACAGCTATAGCAGATACCTACTTTACCCAGTATTTTGTGCTTAAAAAACTGCGTGCTAATATAATAAAATTTTATTTCATTTATTTATTTAGAAAAATAAAACGTTATATATAAAATTCTCAATCTTTTTGAAAAAAAATATCTGTCAATAATCATAAAAATGGGCGATAGAGACATTTAACATTCAGATTCAAAATCAGTATTCATAAATTTATGATGTTCGAATAATTTACAATTCTGTTATGAATTTTTAAGTTTTTCATTTATATAACTTCTTTCAGATAAGCAATGGAATCCTTTAGTTTATTGCCGACATTGGTTGATAAAGACAGATATCACCGAGAAGGTCTTGATTGCATTAAGATTCACAATAAATACCAGGTTAAATATTGTTATCATATAGTTTATACATCGTTTTTATACTTTTGAATATAGGATATTATTTATTAAGTTGTTTACCTTTTCGATTTTCAATCTATTTGCTATTTTCTAACCGGCATTTTTAAAATAACATTACTGACATTTTGAACAGAAATTCTCGTACTTCTCGATCACACACATTCACTCCCTTTGATCTCTATTCTGAGTACGCTTTTTGGAAGCAGTTTATTCTATCAAAGAGAAACGGATACGGTAGGGGAAAAATTAAATAATATATTGAAATATCGCACCGAGCCGTTTGGTATTTTCAATTTGCTAATGAGAAAATTGTGATAACATGAAAGGGTACACGATTTTAGAAAACATTTTCGATATGATATCGTGTTATTTTATGGCTTAGCATTTAATTAGTTCAAATTCTTTTGATATTTTTTATTTATTTACCTTAATAATGTGAACCGCATAAAATGATCAGTCCCCTCAATATTATATTAATATTCACCGCAAAACCCTATTCAATTAAATAAATACTTTATTATCGAAGATATGCCTACAGTCGAAATAAATATGATAATATTTTACTATAAAGTATTATTATATATATATGACTTTATCCATCATCTTGAGAAGCACACTATATATTTATGAGTTTAAATAAGGTAATACATATGTAGATTGTAATAAGGGGTAAATCAAAACTGCAACCAACTTTGTATAGTGTTATAATAATAAGGTACACCATGGATTAGTGTTGGGTAAAATAAAATGAAAACCATACCTAAAAAGACAAACGCCAAAATATATTGATAAACTTAATGTGAAATCCATGAAAATGAGACTACCAAGACGTTATACTTAAACTGACGCCATGAAAAACTTCAGAATAATACAATACAAGAAGATGACGATGAGGAGTTCGCCTGGAAGAAAATAAAACAAATATAAATAGGTAAATAAAACAACTGTGACGCGGCAAATAAAGCGCTTGGGAAGAGAACTATTAATTTAAATGTAGACACTGAGAACAAACCATGGTTCACAGAAGAAATGAAGAACCTAGACAAGAGAAACAAATATCTTAGATATAAAAGCTGTCCTAGCCCTACTGAATATCAAAATTATGTTACAACAAGAAATGATCAACTCTAGAATCAGAAAGACCAAAAGAGATTATTGGACAAAATTTACAAAGGACATGAATCAGATCTGTGTGGATCACAAGTAAAAATATGGAAATTTTAAAAATTCCAAAGAACCAATAAACGAGTTTGTCCAAATACAGAAAATTTCAACAGTTGAATGAGAAACCTATTTTGAAAAACTCTTTATGAATGATTCGTCAGCAACAAATATTCTAACACTGAAGCAAGAAACAATAACATATACGGTATACAACAGAATTAAGTAACAAAGGTTATTGAACTACTAAAAAAGCAATAAGTATCAGTTTTAGACTCCAATTAACTCATTAAATATGGAGGGAATATAATTGCGATAGAGATGACTAAACTGTTAAACTTCAATCTTTAAATACCAAAGGGAAGTAGCATTACAATCCCAATATTCATTAAAGGATCAAAAACTAAATCAGAAAACTATAAGGGAATATCACTGCTATGCTCATCTCTGAAACTATTAACCACTATAATAAGAACAAAACTTGAAACGGGATTTCAAATAAAAAAGGACCAATAAGGTCGTAGAAAAAACCGTTCAACAACTAATGCGGTTTTCACTCTAGAACAAGTCAAAGAGAAAGCTATTGAATTTAGTAACACAGCCTACACGTGTTTTATTGACCTTACCAAGGCGCTTGATCGAGTGCGGCTATTTCATGTTACACAGATACAAACATCGGGATATAATAAATATAATAAAGAGAATCAACACTAATGGCAACATTAGGGTTCGATACAATGGAGAGTTCTCGAGGGTGATTGAAACATCTATTGGAATTAAAGGATAGCCTGAGTTCATTTATTTTTAATATTAATATGGACAGACTTATTAAACAAATATCATATCTAAACATAGGGTAAAAATTTGAAGACCAAATCATCATCTGCTATGCTAATGCCGCTGTAATATTGACTGAAAGCGAAGACGATCTCCAAAGATAATTGTACATATTCCACATCGCTAGTTTATAATACAAGATGGAAATTGCAACGAACTAACAACTAAAACCATGACAGTCTTAAAATAATGTGTAAGATATAAAATATCTTCTAAAATAAACCCATTGAACAGGTGATTAGATATAAATATCTTGATGTCAACGTACTGAGTGGTGAGTGGTGGAGATGAAAAGCCAGGTGACGAAAGCTTCGATTGAATCAAGATTTCTGGATAAAATATTATGGAAAAACAAGGATATGCAACTGAAGATTACAGCCTGAATCTACAAAACCTGTGTCAGACCGATAATGACCTGTGGCATGGAAATAAGAGTTGACACAGTTCGCACTTAGTCACTTATTAGGATCACATAGATGATTATTAGGGTGGAGCGATATTTTTTTTTTCGTTTTTTAGTGATCTAATAGTGAAAAGTTGGTGTCTTTTAGACTTAAATTAAGCCATGGAAAATATTATTTTGTTTGGTTTATATTAATAGCCTCCGCAAGGTCATCGAATTACTGAATAAAGTTTGTTTTTAGACTCTATTTTGACGCCATGTAAATGTATGAAATTATAATAAAACGTTATATATTTAAATATAAAACGTTATATGTTAACATCGCAAGAGGTGGCGAACTCTTCACAAACCCAATGACCTCAGCCAATATAAAAAATGTATTTTTCAAATATTGGTGGTGTACCTACAAACTAAAAAATAGGAGATTAATTTCCTTTAAAAGGATCTGCATAAAGCCTTGTGCACAGGTCTCATAATGGATGCAATAGAACGGAGACCAATGACCTCAGCCAAAATAAAAAATGTATTTTTCAAATATTGGTGGTGTACCTACAAACTAAAAAATAGGAGATGAATTTCCTTTAAAAGGATCTGCATAAAGCCTTGTGCACACGTCACATAATGGATGCAATAGAACGGAGACGTCCATTCATCTAGAAACATTCTTGTCATTGGTCCAATATCTCCTTAGAATTCTTCTTCGAACGCATGTAGGTGGCACAGTGCAACACTATACTATAAAAATAACATACTCTCTGCCACGACTAATTCATGAAGAGAAGAAAATTTACGAGTATGTGTAATAAGTATCCATTAGTTTCGATCGATTCCATTTCTGTACTTTTGAAGAATTTTCTCATTTTCAAGAATTTCGATCTCTAACCTTATGAACGAGTTGGCTGAACCCTCCTACTCACCACTAAAATCTCCATTAAAAATATAAACTAACATGGACATGTTTTTGTGCCTAATGCATATAAATATCCTGTTAATAGAAGAGGTAATTTAATTTATGATGAATTTAATTTAAATCAAAGTAAATTGATGATTAATGACATCGCATTAAAAAGATATTTTTTTAAATAATAAATTGACATCTAATCTTAAAAAATCACAACACCGTGTTATTCACTAGCGTGTCTAACGATTTCTTTCAAAATAAATTCTTTTACAAAATATTTTTTAAATATTTTTTTCATATTTATCTTTATATTCGTCTAAAGATTTGTTTAAAAGTTAATATTTTTTACTATTTACGTTTTAACGTGAAACCTTGTTGCTTCGAGTACGACGGAAATAATGAATGAATTTAATTTTAAAATTAATCGGAAAACTTAAGCAATCTTCGTTGGTTTTACAAAGTTACCTACAGATCAAATAGTAATTGTTCTTAAAATATATGGCGAATTTTAATATTGAATACGCGTATTTAAACGTCATTAAAAATATTTTTATGTTCTAAGGAAACTTCATCGTTAGCTCCCAATAAATCTGTGTATTGAATAAACATTTAAAAAAAAAATTATATCCATCTTTCTGTGATGTTAAGACATTAAGAAAATACAATAGATTGGACAAACATTCTTTAGAATTTTAAGTTTAGTTTAAAGGTATAATTTTAATTTACTTTGAACCTTTAATGATAAGTAATAACCCCAGAAATGACTAGGATATTTAGCATTTAAATTAAAGAAAGCGATTCATACAAAAGTCAGAGACTTTTTGATATAAGATAATGTTTTTATCTCCTTATTTTTTTCAATGTATTTAAGTAATTTCCAATATGTTTAAGTACTTTTGTATTTGGTACCTAGTATTATTTTTAGTTTTGTGGCTCGATTTCTTTTTAATGTTCGTTTTACGCGTAAAAAAGCAAATTTTCAAATCTATTTGCCTATCAATAAATGTATCATATTTATTTATTCATTTATTTCAAAAAAATCCTTGTTTTCAATATATAGGTACTTAATAATAATTTAACAACAAAAATATAAGATAACATTACACCATTTTTTTTTGTTAGATTTGTGGCGTTATAGAACACAATTATAATATTTTTTTGAATTCGTCAATAATATTTGTTTTCATAAGGTTTATAATAATTATGTATCTACAAAGAATCAAGTGCAATGTTAGTGATAAATTAAGTGAGTCATAAATCCAAGTGTAAATATGTGTAGAATATTGTTTAATGTAAAAAGGGTTAAAGTTTTGTTTAAGATTATTTTTTATTTTTCCTTAATTAGTTTATTTATTTATATAGGTATATATTTTTATTTATAGGCATTATTATGCAATTACAGTAAGTAAATTTGCAGTTGCTGTTCTATCTTTAGAGGTAAGCCAGTTGTTTTAAATATGTTAAATATTTTAGGCCCTATTTATGAGTAATTTTTCTGTCCATGTGTTGTCTTAGTTTTTGGTATTTCGTCAAGGTTTCGTAATGCTTGTTTAGTATTATGTGAATGCGAGTTACAGGTTGCTGTTAGATGGTTTGTGTTTTTGACCTAGAAGATGAGCGTAGACTTAACGAACAGCTGTCTAACGTCCAGTACATTAAATTCTCTGAATAGTCTGTATATAATTATGTACTCTATAAGATTCTGAAGCATGCAGCACAAATGCCATAAAAATCTACTATCGAACACGCTACTACTTCGCTTGTACTACAATATGATACGCCTGGTTATATCTTGTTTAATTTGAAAATTAAATAATACATATTTATTTCGTGCGTAAGTAGTCTCATCCCTCAATATTTATCTGCAAAATGGCTTAATACTCTCGCATATCCCCGTTGATCGCTCAATCCACAATACACATACGTACCGAGTGCTGTACTGCTGACCGCGTGTTATAACGGCCTTAAAAAGTAAATTGTCGGTACCTGTTCATGCGTGCGTGTGTGTGCGAGTGTGGATGGCCCCATTCATAATTGTTAATGACTGTCAGGCCAGCTGCGTCCCACCACCCGCCCCATTTCTCTCCCAGCGTGCCATAGAGGTTCTACATTGTACATAGATATATATTATTCCGATTTATCGGATGCTATATCGGTTTCGATAAAAAAATCAGCATATGTTTTTTGTGATTGTTTTATGATGTTAATGGAATTCGTTGTATTCCTTTTGGAGCCTAATAATTTAAACAATGGGAGCTTTTTACGATCCATTACTTCCTTGAAGTTGCGAGTTCTATAAACAATAAATTAATTATGAAGTCAATCGAGGTTTGCTACAAAGCTCAGAAAGCTAATTTTACGGTGCATAAAATATACCTCTATGCTCTCATACTTGAGTTATAACATGTAATATTTTATATCATTTTCAATTTCAAAATAATGAAGTACCTATATTAAAAATATTTTCATGAATTGTAATATTTCTCTTACTTATGTGAATAAAAACTCAATATCATATTTGCACGATTTTTTCATATAATGTTATACGCTAGATGATGACTTGTACGTAGATATTTTACAATTGATTCATTTTGTATCAATCCATATCCGTAACCAAATCATTTTTGTTCGCCAACACGGAAAAGCAATGTTTAGATACTGAAGGAAACTACTGATAAAGCCAGGTTCAATAATGAACACTTGTTAAATTAATTAAATTGTATTCATTGCATTGTATCTGCATAATATCTACTCGGTTTCATTAGACAAAAAAATATATGATCTTCTATACCTATAAGTGTCCCAATTTTAATAATTCCTTCATGTTCTGCAGCAATAGTGATGAGAAGTTTCTTTCAATTGAATGTAAACTGTCGGTCGGCGTGTCGTTCAGTCATATGAACTGTTCACTTTCAAGCGTTCATTTGAACTGTTTATTTTCAATCGTTCACTTGCCCACCAAAATTTTTCGCTACCTAGAGAGGAGGTAAGATTGACCGTCACAGAGAGAGGGAGGATAGGTTATTTTTAATTACGGATATAGGATTTCATGAACGGGATTTGTTGGACGATGAACGATGAGTTTTATTTACAATTGTTGAACTAATGAACGGTAGTTCACTAAAGTGAACTGTATGATTCGTTTTTTCAGTAAAACAAACTGTTCAAAAGGAAATTTTCGTTCATGAACGATCTTTTTTCTGAAATTCTAAACGAGTAATAATATTAACATACCATTTTTTAATATTAGTCTTTAAGGAAACTACAATAATGATGGTAAAAAAATGCATTGTAAATTAATAATCTTATTTAATAGTTTTACGACGCAAGGTTAGCTTTTAGATAAAAGCATATTTTTATTGTTTGTTAAATTTGCATAAGGTGTGGTACACTGCGGTCTATCGTAGAACATAAATGAAATAAAGTTGTTTTAATCCCTGTATTATTTGTTCACCTCCATTATAGTTTTATAAGGGTAAGCGCGGGCCCAGGATTGCACGTACCGCGCCGTACTACCGCCGCGGCCGCCACCACGTGGGGGATGAGCAACTTCGGTAGCCACTTTTATTGGGGTTCGAATGCATGTTGTTAATAATATATGGCCTTCAACCGACCCCACGTTTTCCTATATTCCACATCATTTTATTTCCCGATAGAAGTAATAGATACAAACATAATTTTAATCATTTTGTCAAAATGATATTATATTTATCCAATCATTAAAAGCGCATCATTTTGGAGTTGACCGAGGAGAATAAATATTTAATTATATTTTACAGAAACTTTACTATTGAACTGAGTACCATTAGATTTTTGGATATTTAAATATAATTAGCTACGTGCTTATTTGTTGAGAATAGCATACTATTTCAGTGACAATTAATTTATAACTGCCACGATAAATAATATATCAAGTAGTAAATGTGTGATTGTATTTTATACTAGACTATACTATACTAGAAAAATATATGATTTTTGTTAATTTAGTTATTTTAATTCACAGTACCAGTGTATTGGATTGATTCCCTAGACTAGGTAAGATTACATACGATAATATTTTGATTAGAATAAACTGAAAACTTATTGAATATTGATTTATACGTAAATAGCTTCTATCAAAAAAACTTTGATTTGAATAACATATAATATATTTTTGTACACAGTATTTCATAAATAACAAAACAAATCGATAGAGTATAAATCATATTTAAATTATTTCAATATATTAATTAGAAAGCACATGACTTCTACATTTTTATTCATTATAATTATAATTTTTGCTATAATAATAGAATAATTTCCCTTCTGGCAAGATCGGCCCCACGGCCTTCAAACTCGAGCACTCAGCGTGATGTAAGTGTATAAAAATATTCAATGTAACTAATGAAAAGATTCTTCGCACGTTTTCAAGGCGCAAAAAACTGTATTTAACTCTCAGAATGCTCAATGGAAAGAATTATATGTTATGTGTACATTCGATCGAGGCTATTTTCTCCTTTTTGTATTTCTCAACAAAACACCTACGTTTGAAACATTCTTAAATGGGCCTCCCTTTATTGTATAATACATCCAGCCTTTCAGATAAAAATGTTCTGAAATGTTTCATATAACATTACTTTTGCGTGTTAACTGGTATACATCGGTACGGTTTAGCTAACAAGAAAGTGCGCTTTTTAGTTTTCCGACGACGTTGAGGGAGACCACCGATCCTTTATATTGCGAGTGGAAGGGAGGTCGTGTCGTACAACAAAAATAGGAAAAGCCCATTTGAAAATCGATTAAAGGGAAGGTCTTTAAATTTAAAGACAATTTATAAATCGGTTTCATGAGGAATGTCATTAAGTTCAGAATTTTATTACCTCTGTCAATAGCGATAAAGTGCGGTAATATATATTTACTATAACGATTTTACCTTTTTGCTAAACCGCGGAACAAATAATTGAATTAGAAGGCCATTTAGATTTTATGGTCGAGATAACTGCATGTATATAACTGTAAGTACTAATAATTTTCAGGCGTATTCTGGCAAAATGTTAATTATTCGGAAGAATCTCATATAGACATACAAAAGGATATTGCTTTAAAACTACAAATCAAAATAGAGATAACTTATTATCAATAGTGACATCTGTATTGGATTATGGGAATGAGAAAGCTTTGGACTGCAGGTGACGGTACTAAAAATACAATTTATATACAAAACAAGTTGGGCAAGCTAAACATATATACAACTTCCAAAAATTTGATAGTTTTGGTAATCATTAATCACGGGTGAAGTTGGTGAACGCTAACGTAGAGTTACTTAAGCCAGCAATACGATAGGTTGTAAGCCCTATGAACACCCAAAAAACGTAAATTCCATACCTATTTTTCCATATATCTTGATACGTATATTTATGTAATTTAATCACTTATTTACCTACAAATTGCTAAGAAACAGCTTGGAGCATAGTTCATTCAATCACTCCAACACCACATAAGCACTTCAAAGTTTTACGATAACTAAACACATACACAAATAAATTGTGTTCCTACGTTAACAAGTAGTAGCTGAGGATAATATCGCAGGGCGTGATAGCAGGGGCCAGTCATTCTAAGCAAATTAAAACAATTAATATTGGACCCTCTTCATTGCCATTAATTTTTAAATTTATTAGTCAAATTTTAATTTTAAAATTAAAATCATTTTATTATAAAGGCAACTGCTTGTTTTATGATAATATTACAATTTATAGAAATATCATATTATGTACGTAAAGAGATAGATGTATAATATTATTGATCTATTATCTAATTTATTTTTGGAAATAGGTATCCTTTAAAAGTCTAATTTTAAATCTGCAATGATACCTTAATCTGATAATATTAATTATAAGAGTATTTTTTTCTTTTCTTAAATTATTTGAATAAATTAAAACATTGTATTTGGTACATATACTCGATAAAAAATCAGGTTACTATATATTCCGAGGATACCTATTATGACTCAGATAAAAAATCTTAGATAATATTTCTATGTTTAATTTGACTCATGCCTTTTCAATCCGTTTGATTTATTTGCTGTCACTATAATAACTTACTGCAGTAAAAACAATGCTATCGTTGTAATATCCATTTCCATTGAGGTAATAAAATGTCAAGTTACCAAGTAAGTTGGAACAATTGTCGGCGAGCTGCGCGCAGCCTACAATATAATCCTCGATATCACTTTACCAAACTTGATCTAAACGCGTTCGCAAATTTTCATTAATTTGTGAAAACACAACGCCATAATAAATGTGTTTCCCATTGTATTGTGTGAAATTTATAAATTGCCACTTACGTCAAGCCTTCGTTCAGGCGCAGACTACAGAGCGCCGGGCCTCGTGTTATTTCAGCTAAATTATTAATCATACACTAAAGTTCACATGATTGTGAAGCGGCGGATAAGTTCAAACAATTGATTGAATTATGTAAAGTTCCGAGTGTGTATTATTCTTGGGGGGCGGGCGGCATTTTCCCTTAGAAACGCCTCGAGGGGCTGCCGCGCCACAATGGTCGCCATTGTGTTATTGTTCAACTTTTAAATATAACGTGTTTTGCTTGTGATGAATTTAATGGAGCATATTCCAAGTGGTTGTCCCCGTTCCTCCGCCTACCGCGCGCCGTTCGCGTCAAATCACTATTTTTAAGGAACCCGCTGCAGCTGAGCGGCAATTTACTCCAGCCTTTCTCAACATCCTTTTATTGTAATTATTTAATTATACGCCTAAAAAATAGCACTTTGTATCGAGCCAATTTCATTAAATTAATTATATAAATTACTTAATTAAATAGATTATGGATAGTATTTCTTCCAACGTATAACCCCCATTGTACATGCTTGTTTAAACTTATTTTAAACTCCTCACACCCGTTTTCGAACGTGTGTGAAGAAAAGTCAATTTAACCTAAGTTATAATTTTATTCATTAATATAAGTGTAGTCATTAATATGAGTAGCTTGTTGGTCTTGTGGTTAGAGCACTCGCCTCGTGATCCAAAGGTCGCGGGTTCGAACCTCACTACAGACTAGCAAGTTAGTCCTATTTTCATAGCACAAGCATTTAGCTTAGTTTGAAAATAGTAAGAATATTGATGTGACACGTATTCGGTGTTCACATCTCTATTTTTTTTTTAAATAATAATAATAGTAATTAACCTTAATTAATAATCTATTACTATTTATTCAACTTTGTTTATAACAATTTATTTAAAGAATAAAAGACAATGAAATTCAAATCAACCTATTTATTTTTTATACAATTTGTATAAAATAATAAACATCAATCTGTTGAATGTTTCTTTTAATTGTTTTGTGTATTTTCCCCCGTGGTTAAGTGTTACTGTACAATTAATACGTCGAATCGACCCCGGGAAGTTGAAATGTGAATTCCTCGCAGGTGTCTCCGCAGCGATAAGAGGGATGGTAGCAGGAGGGAAGAGGGTGCAACCAGCCAGCGCGCCCCGGGCCCGGCACGTTCCACTCTTAGAGGACTTAATGACGAAGATTACATCCACTGTCTGCTGCGATCCCCTCTTCCCGCGGCTCCGCGTTCCCCTTCACCACCCCGAGGTCTTTTACATCGGGAGACATTTTATATTTTGCAAATCATCGTCGCAATTCCTGGTGCTAAAAAATAAATTTGAATCTTGTAAAAGCGGAGTCACAGTCCAATTTCCGCACCACCTTGTAGATTTACGTATCGAGAACAATCGAAAACACGAGTATCGAGCGCCGAGTTTTCTTTTCAGTTCTTCCCGATTGTCCATTATGACACTGGGTGATTCTTTTCGCTCCGGGGAAACTTTCGGCTTTTATTTCTAACGTAACTGAAAAAGTTACAAAGCATTTACGGGTATCCGAAGCGACAGACGCAGCTTAGGAAATGCTCGGTATTTTTTCTTCACTGTCACAAACTCGGAGCACTCGGGGAATGTCTACTTAACAAACTCCGTATTTTATGGGTTTCATTAAGAATGGCGTCGCGCTATTGCTCGCTCCACAATGCCTTATATGCGGAGTTATTACTCAGATAGCTGCTTGAATTAATGTTTGCCCGACGTATGTAGCGGCTGAAGATTTACCTAGCGTCGCGCTGCAAGGATGAATGCGGACTTTTAAAATTATATTACGCTCCCCGGACTGCCGCCGGGCGGGCGAACCTTCTGCCGGGGCAATCCGGGGTCCGACCAAATAATAACACATTTGGGAGGCGTTCTGCGCATCTCCGTAAGTGATTTAAATAGCGAGTGAATATCTTAATCTAATATTTGTTACTTATATATATATATGTACGATAAAAAGTGCGATTCTCATCCTGGGATACCGTCAAGTTACTATTTTCAGAGCACAATTGTAAAACAAATATGTAAATATTTAATATGACAATCTTCGTGATTGTAAATAAAACAATCTCATTATATATTATTATAAATGGCTATAAATATTGACTACTAATATATTATGTATGAAAATTCTTTAGTTTACCTTATTCTTCTTCTTAGTGTGATAAACGTCAAATATGTATTAAGCTTTTTTGAACTTTTAATGTAAATGCTAAATTATTTTATCACCAAAAGCTCTGTTTTCAGTTACGTGTGTTTTTATTTGGAATTATCCGTGAAATTCTATTCTACATAAACCCAAAAAATACAAGCGCAACTTGTTCAGACGCAAGGACTTATTGTTAATCCACTTAACTTGTTTTATTTACAGATCTTCCCTTTACTCGAGACATGACATTATTATGCCCGAGTCAACACTGCGGAACAATCCGTAGCAGTTTCCAATAACATTGTCCCGCTTAGCGAGCACCGGACAGCGCCACCTATTCGTTACATCGCCTCAGACGGAAGTTTGGCAATTTATTTGGATTAAAAAGAAATGGGAAAAAATACCGTAGTCGCCGGCGCCCCGATATTGATGTCAGCCGGGGGGCCCGATTAATTCTGCGCCATTATACGCTTACCTAGTTAAACGGCGAGGCGAACCGCGTCGTTACTCAGCAGGCGAAACAAGCCCCTCTGAGCCAGGCATTTTTATAAGAGAGTCCCGATTTATTCTCGCGGAGGCGTGATTCTCGCGAGATAAAGCTAAATGAAACGTTTTCACTTTTTAATTTTTTGAGAAACGAAATTTATGGGAGCAGCCGACGAGATTATTTCTAGGAATATTTCTTTCTCAGCTTTAAGAAGGCCGCCAATACGTACGGCGAAAAAATTAAAAACGTAACTTCAACAAAAAATACCCCTCATCTAGAATTTGACCGAACACATTTTTACTCGCGCGATGACTTTCTTTTCGGAAGCTCTTATAAAAATATTCGGCGTTAATGCTGGCAGTGAGGATATAGATAAAAACATTTTACGGAGGTAAAACAATAAGTTTTTATTTGTTTTCAAGGAAATCGGAAAATGTAACAGAAAGGTGCTGTAAAATAATAAATTTCCTACCGGTTTTTCAATTCGAACCTATTCGAACTTTTATTACATAATTACAATGAAAACGACTACGCGGAGGTTTTCAATGATTTCACTTTACTGATATTACTTTTTATATATTTAGAAATCGGTGAAAACTATTAAAACGTGTTAAAACCTAAACGTTTACTGCCAAATTTCTCTCGTTGTAAATCAAATTTCTCGAAAAAGTAACATAAAAGGCTACTTATCAAATACCAATCGAAATCAGCGCGTGTAGGTCCCGAATACTTAAAATCTTAAGCGCTCGGGACATGCTTCCGCCTTCTTTAGCGTTTCGTCAACCCTGCGACGAGTAACGACAAGGAGCTACGTAACAAATAGCGTATAGTTAGTTAATCGAAGAAAAACAGGAACAAAAAAAAATGTCTTGTAGTTACAATACAATTTTCGAATGTATAATCAAAATATCTTTTGTGAGTTGCCGTGTAATACTTTTTATAACGTTTGTTATTATAGCTAGTATACCATCGCTGGTTTATTTATTTCTAGTTTGGTGTTAGGTATCCAAGATGGCACAGCAACCTTATCCACATTTCAATGCATCTTACTTACTTTCATTTTTTACTTCCTTCGGAAGTACACAACTTGGTATTTAGTATGGGCGCATCAGTTGCTTCTGAAATTCATAAAGAATGAAAAAAATATTGATTGTATCAGACTTCATATGGGCTTAAAAATAAAAATGAATGAACAAAAAATTAATTTACTTTAAAAATAAATTTCTTATTCCTTCTCTTTATTAATGGATAGTTCTGCATAGTATATTCTTTATATATTGCGCAGTATATGGTGAGAGACACAAATTTTGAAATGCGTTTTATAGTCATATCTTGAATGCTTAAATGCCGTTCAGGACATTCTTAATTTTTGTCAATATTGCTTTCATTAAAACCCTCAAAAACGGAGCAAACCTAGGTTTATTTCTTAAAATCTGTTCTTAGTTTAGAAGAAATTACTTAAATGTCGACCTAAGAAATTCGCTTGTGAAACGGGTTAAATTTCAAATAATTTATCACCCCTAACTTGTGTTTTAACAGTGTAATTTACTCTTTATCTTCCTCACTCTCATGTGACTTGCGCTCCCAAACCTTCATATTTCATCCCTTGCACCAACATTTGCACGTAAGTCTTGTTTCAAAAATCTCGCTCGTCAAGTTTCTCTCCACAATGTGGAAATATCTAAACTTTACCTCGAATTGCTAACGGTGAGTATGGTAATAGTCAGTACCTTTTAACTCTGTGACTTTAAGAATATGGATCGTTAGTAGTGGATTCTTAGCGAGCAGAAACCTACAATATGTATACAAAAAAATTAATTGCTGATAAAGGCGAGCTTGAAGGTGCTGCTTTCTATTATTTTTTGCAACAAGCGCATTTGCATAGTCTTAACTGTTAGTGAATGCGAAAGATTCATTAATTTGTTACCAGAACTTGAATAAATAAACAGACATCGGTTGGACTGTTTAGCGACAAAAAATTTCTATAAAACTTAAACACTTCAATTCCAGCCGAATTAATACTTTTTTTTTTGTAAATTGAGAAAGACAAATACGTAAATAAATTAAAATATAATTATTTCACATTAAACATGTCAACCTCTCTGCGTAACAAATCGTACGATATAAATTTTTTTGATAGAATAAAATTCAGATTTATTTGCCGTAATCAGATGTTATAAGTAGCTATTATTCAATCTTGTTTCAATTGAGAAAAGTTAATAACATATATATATCCCTCACCATCTCACTCGTTATTTTAATTGTTGCATCCACGCGAAACACGTAAATATTACGTAACTTGAGTAAAGCTGCCAAGTTCTGTAAAATCACGAATACAAGTAAAATATTATTTATTTATATATAATACAACGCTCGCCTCTATCGTCGTTAAAAGTTTCCAACGCCTTATCAAAAAGAAGACAAATACGATTTGATTGCCAACATTGCGATGTTTAAAAAAAATTAAATGGTGACATTTTTTTACCAGGGAATGAATTTATACAGCACTGTGGCAAAAAAACTGTGTCGTATCCCTCCACTTTTAGCTCTGTAGAAAGATATCGATTAGCTTCTTTGTTAAATACATACCTACTAATTGAATAACTAATATTATGAAATTATTCATTTTAATTAAACAACTTTGTATTAACATTTTCAAAGTATTAATTAATAACTCTACATATACCAGTTTCGTTACCACCGTATCTTCATCAGGATAGACGCAAATGATTTGTTTGCTAGAATAGATAATGGATAGTCAGTTTGCGTCCGTCCTGTTGAATATACGGTGGCGTTGAAACCGGTAGACGTAGAGTTACTAGTTAAGTGGTTAATACAAATTTGTTTAATTAAAATTAATAATTATGTCCAACCACATAACGCTATAAACATCGTAAATATAATATTTTCAAAACTTTCACTCCTAAATTCTGTTAGTAAAAACGTTCTATCTGTGACGTTTAAATACATTGTAGAGAAAATATATTTCAAAATGTATTTTAAATGTCTCATAGAGACGAAGCTATTTTTTATGGTGTTATGTATATAATGGAAAGTAGGTATGGTAGTCTTTTTTAGTGTGCATATGGATAACGATAAAACGTCTGGCTGATCACCTATAATATTAAGTGATCACCTTACACAATATAACATTTATTAATTCCACCCATAATACACCACATCTATCAAATTTTGGAAGTTGTGTATATTGTATATGTTAACTTTGCACATCTTGTTCCATATATGATTTGTATTTTAATTACTGCTCTCTGTGGTTTGAGATAAATACTTTAATGTAATAAATGAATATATTAATGTAATAATAATTAGTGGGGCTAAAATCCAGTATTGTGTTCTTGAAATTTTTTAACATACTCAAAAATATTCTAATAACATATTTATTTACACCTCTTTAAAAAAATAATTTCCAAAGCTATACCGACTGTATTTTAAACCGATTAAATAGATTTTTAGTTAGTAGGTAAATGGCATATAACATTTCAATTGGCTGAATATTAATTTAATAACATATTTGGCCTGTTAGAGCAGCCTCGCTACGCTAAGCCGATTATAACCACTTCAACATTATTTTGTGTTGTCTACCTTAAACGATATTTCATTCACAAAAGGCATTTGACGCCTTCACGGGACAAATGGTTGGCGAAACTTTCCATAAGATACCAAGTCGAGGACAGCAGGCTACTGTATGCGCAATTCTGTTATTTGTTACGGAGGCTTTTGTCGCGAAATGCATTGCTACTAACTTTACCTTATCCCGTGTAAATATTACGTCACCGAATATATGAGACACCAGGAGTCAAGTGACAACCGCTTCAAATTTAAACCTAAAACTCTAACGACGCCGGTGTAATTTCTCAGTGGAATTAACCTTTTGTTAAAAAATAACAATGCTAGAGTTCGTGGACTTAAAATCGAATTTAAACATTTACATTATTGATACATGGTACGAAAGATATATAACGCAAGTGTTGACGGCGCTAGAGAGAGAGGGCGACCGCGGAAGACATGGCACGACCAGATTAACCAGATACTGAAAGATGGTCCCGTCGAGCTTGCATGCGAAGATGTATGATTGTGGATGAGACGAGAGTTGTGTGTAATGACAGAAGAGTGTGGCGCTCTTCTGTCCTCTCTGCTTACACCCTATGGAGAAACGGCGTGATAATAAGTATGTACATTATGGATACGTCGTGGGGTTACTACCATAAGTTGGTAAGTTCACATTTTAGGTAACTGGAATTCACGATGAATTATACCACACCCCTTTAGATGGGAGGAGAGCAGTAATCATGCCTCTCTATAAAGGTAAAGGGTCGAGAATGGAATGCGGGAATTACAGGGCAATCATCCTTTCAAGCTCATGGCTTTATGGAATAATTTTGATAGAATGTATAAGGTCGGTGACGAAAGAAAACCAGAGAGTACCTTCCATAACCTTCTTTTTAAAACTCATATAAATCAGAGATGATGTACAGAGGCACAGAAAAGTTTTTAAATCCGGTCTCGATCCTTTACCTTTATAGACAGTTATAATAACTACTTTACTCCAATCTAAATATTGTGGCTCTCTTCCAAACATCGACTAAAGAATGTATGAAACAACGAAATCACTAATGTACCACTGTTTTACCATTCTTCAATACACACTTTATTTATTGCATACTTATTTCTCTCACTTGGTTTATTTACGTCATTTACCTTTTCTATGTGAGTATCTCGGCTGATTCCTCACTTACATTCTACTCGCTCTCATACTTTCTTGAAAATGTCTATGACTCCCGATACGATACGGAAAATAATGCGAAATGTCAAAATAATAAAGATTTAATAACATTACTGAATGATTTGACAATTATTTCGTGGTGCAATATTTTAATTTAAAATATTATTTTTATTTAAACTTTGTGCTACACACAATTATTACTGCTGTGGTATGGTGAAGATCATCAGGTCATCATCAAGTATAATTAAATCCGTGCTGTGGGGAGGGTTTATTTGGTCATTAACGGTAACAGCTTTAGGATCGGAGAAGTGGATTGAAATGTGATATTATTCATAAGTGTATTTTTAGAATTTAATTTTTCCAAATTGTTCATTATCCATCTTTTATGAGGAACTGGTTGATGTTTTTTTATTCTTGTATTTAAATTATTTGATCTCCACAAGTTATTCGATATATTCCGCTTTTTCCATGGTATTTTCAGAACATGGTTAGTTGAAAATTAAAACGCTTCGCTTCCAATAGTTAAAATAAATGGGTCACGTACGAGTCTAACAAATGAATATGAAATCTAGGGTCACAGTAGTTAATTGGTAACGCCAACTTGTAACCGGGAATAGAGTCCCCGGCTTCAGTATCGGCGATGACTGATAGATAAATTTGTTCTGTGTTCTGATTTATTATTATTTGATCGAAATGATTAAACCATCTTTTTTCTTTTTTTCAGGTAAGTTCATATCTTGAATTTGGCACGGTACTGGAGGTGACTTTTCAACATTTTCGAAACAGTTGGTAAGATGAAAATAAATCACTAATTCTAAATAAGTATTAAGCAGTCCAAAAAATCCTTTTGATGATAGTCGCATATTTATTTTATATTTCGGACCTAAACCTGGTGGACTTTTTAAAACCACAACTTTTATGTTCATGAATAAACAAGGTAGATTTAGTACACAGCATGCGAACAGTTTCACCATCACTGGGGTTTAATAGTTTGTTGAACATCCGAATACACGATGGATCACGTGAAGCAGTTACACCTTCTAAAGTCGTAGTGCTGTTTATACGGGGTAAAATTAATATACATTTAGTTTAGTTCGTTGTATTCCCGGTGGGGCCGCCCATTTTTGTTGTACATCTGTGTGTTCGCGTGTGCTGAACCGCTTATTCTTCTCGGTGAGATAACGAGGCGGTATTATAACTAATTAAGAGCGTGAGATATGGCGCCGTCGGGAATGTTAACATCTCTTTCCGTACTCGTATAGGTACTTTGTATGGATTTACATAAAGCTATCCTGTTCGCTTTGATCAACGTCGCTTGGGTCACATAAAGAGAGCCACCCGCTTATGACAACTCTCTTCTCGCCCCATGTACCGTAATAGAGTTATGGGAGACTATCCACTGAGCGCTATGACTTCTCTAATGTCTCGACCCATCAACTCAGTAGCTTCGACAAGAGATTGTACCTGTATTCACATAACACTGTCAAAATGCGACTGCTTGACTTTATTTTATTTCATTTTCTTAAAGAATCATTTCAATTTCAATTTCAATTTCAATTTTTATTTATTACATAATATGTACATTACAAACATTCTGTTCAATGCATACATATTATTAACTTACATCTAAAAATATACATATACACATATACATAAACACATATGTATACATACATACACATATACATATACATACATACATACACACACATATACATATTGTGTATTAAAATACTAATTTATTATTAAACATTTATTAAACAATTAGAAGTGACCTGTATAATCTGGTCAAAGGTGTAGGAGAATCCTGCTTCGGAAAACCCCCTCAGACACAGACTCATGGTGGTTTGAATCTAAAATTCAAATATTAATCTTTCTCTCTATATCTCTGTTGATTATAATATCACCTGCAAAAACTTTCAATAAGTTTTTTAAAGTCTTTCGCCATATTGTGGCTGAAAATACACCACATATTACTATGTGTAGTTTTCTGGCATATTCTGCCGTGTATACTGACCCCTCTTATTGACGTTTCGGATCCCGTTGCAGAATCCATCGTCAAAGCTGATTATCAGCCCGGCCAATGGACTTTGCAACGGGATGTCTCGAAACGTCAGCCATGCACGACAGATTATCCCAGAAAACTAAACACAGAAGATTCTGAATCACATTTTTTTATGAAATATTGTTCGAAGTGTAATGAAAGAAAAAAAATTAAATATAATACGTCTTTGCGTCGTAAATCTATATTGGAAATCTATATTTTCTATCATGTTATATCAAGTATAAAAAAGTTATATTACTGAAGATAATAATATACAGTAATTTATCGACACTAGTTGTTATTAAATTACTCCAGTTTGTTAAAATACCTAATAACGCTAAAGAAACTACAAAGACTATCTACGTCTAGCCGTACGATGGTGTTATATCGAGTTACGTTCATTGAACATGGCTGAATAAACTTCTCTTTTATTCAAAAAGAAAAAAAAAAAGAAATCAGATTCTTGGAAGGGCTAATTCCGAGAATCTGATTTCTGGGATCAGACTCTTGAATCCCAGAAATCCAGATTCCAGAAATCTAGGTTAGATTTTTTGGCAGCACATAAGTCACTATTGGCCGTAAAGTTGCCACTGCCTAGCAAAGATAATCGGTGATCATTGCTTGTTTACATTTACCAATTTACTTTATTTGTAATATAGAATATTGATATAATTATCTGCTGCTGATGTGATGTTTAGGCCAAAATGATAAATTATCACGTAATACGTAATAAGTATGCCGTAATAAATTTAAACTTTTATTGTTTAATAATTAACTAAACGTTTATATTTTTTAATTTAAGTCTACACGGTTGTCCTGTCTTATAAAAGATTACATTTTAATTTATATTTTTATTTTGGATACAACAATTTGTATTATTATAGCTGCCCAACAAGAATTTGTAAATTTACATAAATAACTTCTCGAAGAACATTTTTTCTTCTTCTGTATGAAGGCTTGAACTTTGTGGTGACATTATTATTAAAATAAAACACAAATTACTTTGTTTTCACCACTATATTAGATTAAAAAATCTACATGTTTCGAGAACAATGTTCTCTTCATCAGGATTATTGTGTATTTTTACATAAATAGTTTAATGAAACTATTAATACATTAATTATATTAAAAAAGAACTATCAGTGTAGAAAAAGTTTTAAAATATGATAAAAAAATTTAAAAGCACTTCATGCACCTATTGTGAAATGAAAATATCACTTGCTCATTCAATTTGAATTCGTCACAACTCGTAAAGTGTGGGTTAGTTTTCAGAGATTTTCATTAAATCTGAAAAAACAGGGAATTCACGTTTATTTTTAGGTGCCATTTTGCTTATTGCTAATTTCACGTACAATTTTAGTGAAAGCGCCCCTCCCGCGACCCTCGCCGCTCCCGACCCGGGATCTGGCGCCCTGTTCTGCTGCACCTGCGATTGTTCCGGGACAAGGGCCGAAGACGATGAAACGCGTTCACGGGTCGTGACTCCGCCTCCATTTTCATTCCATGGCGCTTTGTGGCATTGTCACGGATGTGTCAGTTTTTCAACCCGTGTCTCTGTTTTGCCGTTCTCTTGTATCACTATCATCTCAGTAATGCCCCGCCGAGGGTGACGCGGAATGTACCGTACTTACCTACTTTTTATCTCCAGGGTTCTCAGAAAAACTAAAGCGTTTTTATCTTAAAATTAAAATCTAGTAAAAATTAATTATTTTATGAAAATATTCAATAGCCACTGTGATAATACAAAATGCAATATTATGAACTATCAGTTAAGCAATCCAATTGCTCGCTGCTAAGCCCTGCGAGCGGCTGTGCAAGCTGCTACTCGGCGTTTGGTGTCTACAATTGGCTATTGGCTGTACTGGCTGCCATGGCTGATGATGGCTGCTGTTGGCCGTAATTGGTTATCGCCCATTGCCTTCTGCTTTTCATACGATTTCGTTATTTTTTGAAACTGGCAATGGCAAAACTATGCACTGCATACCGCGTTTTGGAAGTCATCATAATATAGATGATACATCGCCGTAAGCAATCGAGTTTGACACATTTCCCACATTACAGGTACATTCTTACCTAAAAACAAAATGTACAAAAATATACTTGCCTGCAGAAAAATAAAATTGACAACAAAATAGATATAAATATCGATGGATTTTTTGTTTGAGTAACTCAAGTATTAAATAATAGATACCTTAAAGACTCGGCGGACATTTCCTCACTCCCCTTTTACCCTTTCTCCTCCTGATACATTTTCGATGCAAATCTATACCGTTCAAAAGAAATAAGGCAGATAATAACAGAATGAGATGAGCATACCACAGATAGTCCCGATTACAGCAAAATACTTAATGCACTATTTTTCTGTATTAAGTGCAAATAGGATTGCTTTTATTTCTTTAAACCTTTTCATTTAAGAAATAATAAATCGAATTAGTATGTGTAAGCCGTGCGTACAATGCACATTGTTTGCGTGTGTCGTACAATGTGCGTCGTACGCACGACTTACGCATAATAATTCGACTGTAGGTATTTCTCAAATGGAAAGAGGTCTGTATCCTCTTTAGGGTAGAGTAAAATGAATCCCAAATATCCAATTCTAAGTTTTGTTTGGTTTGAATATTCTACAGATTATCTATAAGTTAGGGCTAGTCGTTAGATCGTGATGATTATTTATGGTTTTCCGTAACTTTTGTGTAATTCATTTATGTTTAAGATTTCTAGATTATTTAATCTCGATCTGCTTTTTGTTAAAGTTTTACCCGAATTTTTATCAAAATTACAATCAATGTCATGAAATTGTTAAAAAACTGAGAGAGAGAAATTATTATTTTTTAGACATCTTAAATGTTCTCTAAGTCGTGTGTTGAAATTACAGGAGGTTTTTCTAATGTTGAAAGCAAAATTATCGTTATAGGTAAAAGAGCAAAATGATTTTATGGTGAAATTATTAACATAATTACTAAAAAAATACTTTGTTTTTATGCCACTTTTATGTTTAAAACTAGCTGTTCGTACCCGGCGTTGCACGGGTTAAGGATTAAGTTGAAAATAAATTTGTGGAGGGAAACAAAGTTTCGATTCGAACGCTATAGATTTGCATCGAAAATATATCATGGTTAGAAGGGCTAAAAGAATAGGAGGGAAATGTCGCCTGAGTTACCCACCGAGTCCTAAAGAATAAGTTTGAGTCCGTTCGGTTGAACGGTACAGATTTGCATCGAAAATATATCAGGGAGAGGAGAAAGGGTAAAAGAATAGAGAGGAAATGTCACCTATGTTACCCGCCGGCTCCTAAAGAATAAGTTTCTAAATTTTGAATTCGATCGGTCGAACGGTAAATTTGCAAAATTTGAATCGAATTGGACAAACGTTGTAGATTTGTATAGAGAACAGACAGACAGACATTGAGTTTCATTGCCAATAGTCCCTTCGTCAGAATACTAAGTCATATTCCTTTTTATAAACAGTTATCTTTTACATTTGTTTTCATGTTAGTACTTAATTATTATTCATTTTACATGTATAATTTTTTTTTTTTTTTTTATATATATACTTCAATTTTTTATTTTAAATCTGTAAGTATACATTGTATCCTGACGAAGAGACCATCGGTCTGAAACATGTTGATATTTTCAATTTATAGGTGGTATAAAAAAAGTATATTTCCATAAATTAAATACAACTTATTAAATTAATAGTCTTTGGCTTAATTATTTATTAGTACTTAAATGATATTGAATAATATTCTGTGGCTTTGTATTTTTTCAAAGTGTAAAAATAGACTACTAGTAGTACCTATATACGTAAATTCTGATTTATAATTGTAATTTTTTGATATTGTTATGTGTGTGTTAGATATGTTGTGGTTTAAGAGAGTGAAGAACTTAATTGATATATTTTTATGGACCACCCCATAATGAATCTTACATCTACTATTTTTTTCCAAATTTGCGTGAAAAAATGTTCGCTCTTGTAAATGCAACAGCCGATGCTCAAACCCAAACTCGAGAGCAAAGCCCCTTAACAGATTCCACGGAATCCTTTCTGCGGGAAAAATAACATCAGAAGAAGGTTCTTTTCACTGCAGCTCAACAAAACTCAATGTTTGAAGCCACATTTTCCCTAACCGTCTTCCTCGCAAAGGAAAATCATATTTTCCGCAGCACTATACTCGCCGTAGTTTTAATAATACATGCACTCAATTTTATTTTTATTGAATTGGATTTTTACAACATGAACATGGTGTATTCTTGGGGTCATTGTTAGAAAGAGGAGAAAAGAGAATATTATTTTCCGTTTACACGTCAAAAGATTCTTTGATTTCAATTTTTTATTTATTTTTCTTTCTTTACATTCTTTACCTATCGCTTTCCATGATCAATATTTTAATATATTAGCAATATTTGCATGATCAATTTTACTGTCAAACCCAAAGATTAAGAAGGTACACTAGAAAACAAATAATTTCTGGTATAAATAAGGAATTACTAGTATTCTAAACATAATTAATAATTCAATATTCTGAAGATAATGAAAAACCTTTTTACGATTATTCTGGTTTGTGTCTTCTGGGGTGTTATGCCGTGTTTTTATGCTCCATCATCAGGGCTGATGTGATCAGACCTAATGATGGACCCTGCAATGGAATCCGAAACGTCGGCCCGAAAAGTCGTAAAAACACGGCAAACACCCCAGAAGACACAAACCAGAAGATTCTGAGTGGCCGTGAAAACCTTAAAACATTACTTCGACGATTGATTCGGCACGTAGGTACTCGACATTTATTTTATAAATCAATTATTAAATATAATTTATTTTAAATATCCAAAAAATTGATTATCGTTCACATTCGAATTATTTATAAAGAAGATTGATTTTACAGAATTAAAAAAGAGAAAGCAGTATATAAAAGCCAGCATTTGGAATGACAGTCTATATCTTCTTCTACGCACGGCCAATATTTTTTTGTATTGTCATTTTTATGATATCCTGTTATCAATTTTATATTTTTAATGCTAAATAGATATTTTTGTGGCAGAAAAAGGCTTAAATATTTCACAATTATTATTATTGATAAATTGTTCAATAACTTTAACGTGTTGTTGTATTGTTATTGTTTTTGTTATTTTGTCCCCTCCCTCCGATATCTTCCCCACCAGCCCCTCTCCCGCGCGCTCCGACGCCAGCGCAGAGCTGCCTATCCGATCCTCTTCCTGATATATGATGTTTTTATTGCCGGCCTGAAAGTTTTCCAATCGCTTTTCTTTAAGGGCCGCTGTGGCTTTTCTGCGGCGAGTTAATGTCTGTAACGGCCGACGTGAATAGTAATGCCGCAAGTTGTTTGATTTCATTAAATTGATCTTTGATTTGGTTTATTTCCGAAGACAGAATCTATTTCTTCGATTTCGTGAAATCATCATAAAAATTTTTTTAATATAATTTAAAAAAATATAATCTCACGGCATAGGTACTACTTACAATACTAGCCATAAATATTTTTTAATCCCAAAAGTATTAATCCCAATAGTTTTTGGTACCACAATTTATCTGAAAAGAAAAATAAAAATAACGCTCTCATTTCTTAAGTCGCGTTTTCCGAGGAAAGTCGTGGACGACTTTGTTGAACAACTAAATCCCAATTAAACTTTTGATTCGCGTCATAAAATCCGCGCCTTTCATTGCCAAAAAAATGTTAAAGAAAATGCCCTTCGAGTCTCATACCAGAGTCTCAATTTACATGATAAAATTTGAAGCACGCTTAATGGTGAGTTTACGGCTCCCGGATGAATAGAAGGACGATTGTAAGCCATTTCCAAAAATACGATACTTTTTTACAACTTGCTATAGGTACTTCGTAGCACGTTATAGTCGCGGATTTTCTTATACATAGCTTCTGCCCCCCGTGTATGTAGCGAACGGATTAGTCATAAATATTACTCAAATAATTACCCAACTCGTAAAAAGTCGTATAAACTGAAACAAGTTCACAAAATTGCGCTATTACGATATAAGTCGATAAAAATCTAATTTTGCGTGATATTTCATAATGTTCTGATGAAGTTTTACAAAAAATTTTCCATCCATAAAATGGTATTTCTTTAGTTCCTACATTTGTGGGTAAATTTTTGTATGATAATTTGACATACACACAAACATACTCATAATTTGACTACAGTAAATGATAAATACATACTTATTATCAATTTAATATTTATTCATAATTCCAGTTTTTTTAAATAAATATAAGTACTCATAATTCGTGTCACATCAATATTCTAATTAAATGCTTATACTATGAAAATAGGATTAGGCAAATCGACCAACTAGATCACCAGGCGAGTCTTTGAACCACTTAACTTTTAATCGTAATAAAATATGCAAGCAATGAGATACATGTTCCACACGGTTACAATACCGATTTCTGTGTTCCTGGTTCGAATCCAGGTTCCAGCATTTAATTTTTCAGTTTTATTATTTGATATTTGTATTTCTCTTTATTTCATTTATTTATTTCGTATTAAATATTACGGGACTCGTTATATATATATATTATAATGAAGGTTTTCACGGGTGTTAGAAATGTTAGTATTAATTTCTTTGGGGTATTTATGTGTAGGTTTTCTGTACACCGTGTGACCAAGTGTGCCATCGTTCTTTTTCATTACTAGAACATCGAAAAATGGCAAAGAGTTATTTTCTTCAATTTGGATTGTGAATTTTATGTCTTTATGGATGTCATTCAAATAAAGTAAAAAATTATTTAGTTGATCAATACCCTTGTTACACGCTCAAAACGATTGTCTGATAAAGAAAACATAAATAATGAATCAATTCAATTAAAAAACGCGCTGATTTCTAACGGTTTTAATATAACTTTTAATATAACATCTATAAGCAAAGCAATTAATCGAAACAAAATCATCAAAACTCCGGATTTGCCACCCACATCGATAGCTTTCCTGCCATATATTAAGGGAACTACTGACAAATTAAGCCGTTTCGTAAAGAAAAATAATATTATAATTATTTTTAGAACCAAAAATAAAATATCCTCTTTACTAAGAACCCCCAAAGACAGAATACCTCTGGAATCACACGGAGTGTACAAAATTCCCTGTTCTTCGTGTGACAAAGTATATATCGGTCGTTCGAATCGAAAAATATCATCGCGGGTAGCTGAATATAAAGTAGATGTCAAAAATAAAAAGATTACTTCATCTTTAGTACAGCATGTTTTAACCGAGGGCCACAAAATAGATTTTGATAAACCTTAACTTAGAATCATCGCGCATATACCGAGAAGCAATAGAAATTTTCATTCATAAAAATAACATGAACAGTAGAAATGATTCCATAAGAATAACAAATACCTGGACTAATATATTAGAGACAAACACATGTAAACTGCAATTCCCGGAAAAATCAACCCACAAAATTAACCTATAATAGAAAAAGAAATTAGTAAAGTCATTACCCGTTCCCAAAGTCGGCAATTAAACAAATAAATATATTAATAATTTTTAGCGCCAATAAGGATTTTTAATTCACTTTTGTTCTGGCTCTTGCCCCGAACAGTCGGGTTTACTCGTCCAGTTTTGGGCAGGACTCAAAATAAGAGGCCCTTGAGAATGAGCAGTGTTACCTGTTCGAAACTTCTAGAGTTTGAAAGTCCTTTTCAGGACTATTTGACGCGGGTTCCCCAAAAAATGATTCGTCATCTTTCACCCGCGAAAACCTTAAATATAACACATATATACATATACATATAGCCGATTAAAAGATACAACTATTTATTGTATTTGCGAATTAACTGAACATATGTTGGTGCTTGTGGGCACGGTAAGTACAAGCGTGCTCTGTGGTGGTACTAAGCACCAGCTGGTGAAGTGTGGGCTGGCTACAGTGAGCAGAGGGCGGTGAGCAGAGAGCAGGGAGCAGTGGCCAAGGAGCAGTGAGCGGTAAATGTGCTGGCCCGCCCTAGGAACAAGTCGTGATTACGGGGTCCCCGATGTAAATATTTGTATTCAGCAGTTGTGCTAATTGACAACCTCTCGGTACACGAGTGCTGGCTGCGTGGATAATAGTGGTTGTATTCATTATTCTAAGACCTTTTAATGTCTAATTTTCCGCATCAATTCCCATCATATGATGGGAAAAATGACAAATAAGTCTTTATTCACATTTATTTGAAATTTGGATATCAGAATGGACCTAGACTGAATAACACGTTAATAATCTATTACATGTGTATTTATAAAGAAGTAAACGGATATTATGTAATACGATATTCCATCCTAGGTTGTATTTGCTTAATAACTTATCTGGTTAAAAGTGTATAAATATCCATGAAAAGAAAACTGAAAACTTATATTATACATAAATGAATGACATGTGTTATCATATTTGTCTGCTTTATCCATAAAAACGTTACTTATCAAACATAATAATTTCGTTGTCTGTCCGTTTTTCAGTCCGTCCGTCGTGTAACAACCATAATTTCTTTTAAATTCACGGCTAAAAAAAACTAATTAAACGGCCTCTACGCATGTTGCAAGAGTTATAAAAAATATAGTATTATTTATTTTACCATTGATTTAATTTCAATATCTAAAAATGAAAAATGCTGGTATTTAACACAATTAAAAATAATACTGATATAATGGTAAAGCCTTCATTATTCATTAAAATAATATTTTATAGGCTCGCGGTCATTATGTATGTTGTAAGCTGGTTTTCTACACAAATGAATACACTGATTGCTTCCCATAATACTCTACAAAGATAAGTGATGTAATAGGGAATTACCAGCTGTACACTTCGTACCTCCAGTGCTGAGAGAGAACACGGCTAGCGTTGAAAGTTTAAATGTATTGTATTTGCAACCCGAAACCTTACTCCGTGATAATACGATTATTAAAGTAAATAGAGGCGCACACGCGTTTTCGACTATCGCTCACACAAACTATTCAAATATTTGTGCAACGTCAAAACTAAAACAGCAAGCTGGGTAATTAATATATGTAGGTAATATCGATATTCGGAAATGATGGCCCAATAGGGGATATTATTTACCTTATTTCTTAGACTTTTACAACTTTTATTATTAAAATTTTTGTTTTAGGTATATTTCAGAAAAAAGTGCAAGATTTAAATATAATATTGAAATACGATTATATTATAGAAAATTAATTTTTAAAAAATGTAATAAATGTACTTGAAGGAATCTAAATCAAGAAATAAAAAGCTGATTTATCAAAAAGCATTTTCATTTACAAAATATATAGTTTTAAAGCCGAATAAATCACTTCCGACTTTCTTAATTAGAATTTGTTGATTATTTAAATGAAAACATGGCGTAACATCTCATTTTCGTTTAAGAAAAAGCAAACATTTCACCGTTTTGACAAGATCCTCCGCTAGGCACTTTAGCTAATTTGTTTGCATTCTAAGGAACATAAGACAAAAGCGACATTTTATAAATAAATTTTTGAAAACATAAAAAATAAATGTCCATTAATTTCATAGCACCAATAGAGAGGTTTGTGGAATAAAACGGCACGTTTAATTTTTAATTAACACGAAATTCCCCCGTTGAATGTTTACATCGAGTCATGTTATTATTATCGTTGTCTTTATAATTACATCGTCCAGCCGAAAGTGATTACTCGGTGACACGGCATCCATCACTTGCGTGAAAAATAAACAGATTTTTAACTCAAAATCTTGGCAGTGACGAAATCTGCCCAACTCCGTGTTTGCTGAGGGGGCGTGCTTGCGCGCCCATTTGCGCTAACGAAGCACTTTAATAGCCATGCCGTGTCAAAATATTACTTTTAATTACGTTTAATAGACCATTTATATAATATTTTCAGTAGTCTGTTCGGGGCAAGGCTCTCCTTCCCTTCATCGGGCCAACATGCTTTCCTGTAACGAAGAGTTCGATTCGTGTACCTATTCACATTTAAAATGAACGTGGATTGAAGAAATAAGTGGCGTTCTTTCTCTACTGAGCAGTAGTTATTAAATGGGTGTGAGATTTATGCTTATTAAGTGAAATGTGTAAAATAATTTAAAAAACAAAAAGAAATTTGCCAGAAATGATCTTCACACCATTAATTTTGTAAAAGTAAAATTTACAGTTAGTATAAAAATATTACAATACAACCCGCCCCATAATATGAAATGAATTTTCTGAAAATTATTTTGAAATTATTTATCTACAAAAAATATTTTTAAAATTATGATTTTTTGACGGCAATCAGGTGACAGTGTTCTACATAAAACCGCAGTACATTGTGATAGAAGAATAATTTGTTTAGAGGCTTAGGATTTTGATTTTGGAGGATTTTGCAAAGTTCTTGGTCTGACTTTTTAATGAGTTATCTGGTCCCATTAGCGTATGTTTATAAATTGGTGGACTAATCTCAAGAACAAGTAATAAATTTGGTCACCATATTTATAGAAAAATTTGATTGATTTCAGTTCGATACATCAAATTAAATGAATCATCACTATGATGCGAAGCTTGGCCAAATAAGTTCGATACGATCTATCTTGAAATAAATATTTGGATTTGATGTATTTTTATAATATCAACCTATACAGTTTATAAAATTTGTTCTTTATATTTATAATATAGTTTTATAATATTATATACATATATAAAATAGTTTCATAAAATTTCTTCTCCGGCCCTTTCTGGACATTTTATGCAACTATTGAAATTATGAACATATTTATTTTCTCAATGAGCTCAAATGCTAATATTTTTAAAGTAACTCAATAATTTTATTACAGTAACCCCAAAAAAATCTTTAACTTTAAGATGTGTCATTAACTCTTATTCCACTCACTTAATACGGGTTTAAATTTTCCGGAAGTATTATCTGTGGTTTATTAGTATCATCTCTCTTTTTTTTCATATACCTTTCGAAAGTCGTAGAAGGTACGCAAAAACAATCAGACGCTCGTTTGTATTACACCTCCACCAATATATAGAAGATTTAATTATGCTTTTTAAAGCATAGAAAGGAAAATAACTGCTCTACGCTACGAAAAACTTAAAGAGAGGAACTAATTAGCAAAGAACGTACTTATCTTATACAATGCTTTCGGTTTTTACAAAAAAGCAGAAAATTTGAGAACCATCTCTGAATGCGGTATTTCGTGCAGTTACACATACAACGTCCATTCCAGGCAATGGCGCAGCTGGGCAGAAATGTTTATATGAACAATATAAACATTTCGACCCGCTCCGGTTTGTATTTAAAGAGATAAGTATCCTATTCCTTTCCTCCCCGCTACCCCATTATGCCCCGGTCCCCGCGCTCCCTATATTGTATTTAATTAACCTAACTACGGGCACCAATACGGCTAGATATCGTTATTTTCTCTAAAAATTGAGATTAAACGTAGTTGGCATCAGCCACTCCCCTCTCAATATCGTCTTCCGTACAGAGTTGCTACGCAATTTATTTTATTTATTTTATAATTTGCCCTCAAACCAATTCTCACTATAATCTTTTTCTGCATTATACCATACTATTACAATATCCACGTTATAATAATTTAAATGATCCCAAGCTAATACCACACCACTTGAAAATATACCCGGCACTGAAGCGGATTCGGTGACTATTTCGCACACGAAGCGGATAAAAAAGAATCTACCTGTGCTCAAATTAATTGTTAAAGTTTCGTTAAGCCGCGGCCAATCGAGAGAGGTGCATTAACTGACCGACATTTTAAAGGGTGCTGCACTTTTAGAAACCAATTGTAACTGTCATTAAAGTTGGTGGCGTCCCGGCTCCCGCGAGCGCGGACGCTTGGCGCTGTGCGATATTGTTCACCTTTATTCGTCCATTGTTTCCTAAATTGAATTGCTTTTTGTGAATGCTCGATTCAATTACGATAAAATTAAACATTTTTGTACATCATGTTAACATTTCAAAATACTACAATGTGATATTTTCCTTGTGCCAGAATATTAAAAAAAAAAACATCTTCAATTTGTGCGGATCACGAATACCTAAATGTATAATAAAGCGCTCATAAGTGTTAAAAAAATTAGTGAAGAAATAAATATTATATGATAAGATTCTAATTTATACTATCTACTCAGTTACTACCGTTTATTAAACTTGAAATTAAAAAAAACATTAAAAATATTGCTGAGGAGTATTTAATTTGCTATTAACACTTTTTCTAATTTCTATAATGTCTATATATAGGTATATTTATTTATCTTTTATTTATTTATTTATTTCAACGGTTACAAAACCTTTGCTGCCTTGTTTCTCTAAGAATTATTTATTGAGATGAGTACGGTAGCGCTCTAATGTAACACTGAAGATATCCAATATGTATGCGTATTCGTTCACTAGTGTAAGTAATCTGTTAATCGTAGTATTGGAAATGCGCAGTATTCGTTTTGTTGCAACAATGAGTATTTTGGGAACGGGTATGTCTTTGTGGCACGTTAATTGTAATAAGCGATAGGTCAGGGGCATCCAATCTGTTACCATTAATTATTTTGAATAGAAAAATTAAGTCAGCTATTATACGTCTATCACAGAGTTTCGTTAGCCTTGACGTTTGTATAAGATATTTGTAGTTAATTTGCTCTGTTGGGATACATAATCTATAGTTTATGTATCTTAAAAATTTGTATTGTACTTTTTCTATTGTGTGGGTGTGCCTTGTGTAATATGGTGACCATAGAGAGTTGCAGTATTCTAACTGACTTCTTACTAGAGATTTATATAGATGTATGCAGGTAGAAAGATTGTTAAAATTTTGGGAATTGCAATTTATAAATCCAAGCATTTTCATTCCTTTGTTGGAGATAATGTTAATGTGACTTATATAGTTTAATTTTGAATCTATTGTGATGCCCAAATCGTTGACCTCATATGCTTTATTTAGTTGTAAGTTATTAATCTAATAGTTAAAAACAATTGGATTTTTAATTCTACACAAGGTGATACTCTGGCATTTATCCGTATTAAAGTTTTTTCGATGCAAATCTGTACCTTTCAACCGGTTGGACTCAAAATTTGGAAACTTATTCTTTAGAACCTGGAGGGTAACTTAGACGTCATTTTCCCCCTCCTCTTTTATTCCTTCCGCTCCCCTTGATATATTTTCGATACAATCTATACCATTCGAATAGAACCTTTGTTCCCCCCACAAATTTATTTTCAACTTAATAATAGTATTACATTTAGATAATAAAATAAAGATTTATACAAGTTTATAGCTTATTATTTCTTATTCCGACTGACTGGACTACCATGCATCTAAGTCCAATTAGAAATTCGCACAACGCCAACGCGTATAAAAAATAAAATTCAAGATATACTAGTACTAGCTGCAAAGAAAGATGAAAGTTAAAGCGAAGGCCAGTCAACATTTGACAATGATCCAAAATCCGCAGAGACACCAAAGTTCAAACATGAGAAAAAGTGTAGTACTGCAATTTGTGATGAACATATAATAGATTTTTGCACCTGTGATTTTAAAAATTACTTTTCACATTATTTTTATTTTAATTTTCATTAAAAATATATGATGTTATAGCATTCCAATGGTCATTTGTATTTTTTAAGTTAATATTTTATCATAAAAATTTAAAAAAATATGACTATTTACTACGTACGTGTGTAAACGTGGAAATGAAAATTAACACACTTCCCGTTATCCAATCGAACTGAAATTTTGCACGTCGACTCAACGTCAATGACAACGCATTGCATGTAGGATCATTATGGTAGTTTTTGATTTTCGCGAAAAAAATTCGTCCGAAAAAAACCGAGAGCTCCATTCCAAAAATTTCAAGTTCCCCAGACGGGCGCGACCCGCTGACCCATTTTTGGGAAATAATTCGTCGCGGGACGTCTCTCTTCCTCAGAATTTAGTCAAATTTAAGCATTTTTCATTTTAATCCGAAAACCCATTTTGAAACGCTAATAACATTGTAAGTTTTCATTCGATCCTGAAAATGAAAACTTCTCCTAAAGCCCTCTTTGGGACCTGATTTTCATTTTATCTTGTTGGACTTCCCTTCATACCCCACTCCCGCTAAACCCTTCTCAAAAACAAAATTTTATTTTCATTTTTTGACTCTTTTTCATTTGCAAGTAAGTATGGTGTAAAGAAAAAAATCGAAAATATGAATGGTGCATAAGGTACAAAATCTGGCCCTCTTTTTATTATTTTGAAATTTTGCATTTGACTCTTTCTCATGGCGTGATAAAAATAAAAATCCTTTTTTTGGGCTTTTTTTACCGAGTTCAATATTTCTGCGACTGTTAGCGTAGTTTGAATGAAATTCAAAAATCGAGTATCACGTTCGAATAACAGTTAGAAGCGCCATCTTTTGCAAATTTTTCGAATTTTTTTAACTCCTCCAATTTTTTTTGATATCCACACAAAATCGAAATTTTCTGTTGAAAAAAATCGCAGGGAGGTGCGACAACTTCCTACATATAACGCGTAATAGTGTGCTTCAGGTCTACAGGAAATTTTTGTTCCGAATTACGTATCCACGGAATGGTACGTTTTATAGTTTATTTTTTGCCGTTTTTTTATATTTTTGTATGCTGCTCTGTGAAGCGTTAGACAATTTTACATATAAATATCGCAATCGATAGAGCACGAGTGCCGCTATTGAGTGTGCTGAAAATAAACATTCCGAAATGATGCACTTTAGAATTAAATTCGCTTTCATTCGGTTTTCACAGTTTCAGCTGCTGCTCCGCGAGGGGTGGCTCTATTCTCTATCTAAAAATCACGATTTGTAGACTTTTTAATTTTCAATCTTTTGATGTTTTTACTTTTTTTCTAGATTTTTTTGGCAAAGTTATAAGTAAAAACAACATTATTTTACACTCAATCTGGAATTATTTTCAAACGATATTCATTTTTTCTCCAAAATGCTAAGAACGGCGCTCGAAAGGCTAGGTTTCTTAATAATCACACTTGGGTGACGTCATTATGATAAAGTAGTATAGGTGAAAATAAGTCATTCCTAAAAGCATCCATCCTATACAGGGAAGAAGTTTGAATTAGTTTGAATGACTTTAAATGAAAAATTCCTCATACAGGTCTTTGTCTCGCGTATAAAGAATTTATTAAGAAAACTTTTTATTGGTTAAATTATTATTTTGTTACTGTTAACGACATTCCGTTTAAATATAGACGTGAATAGTTTGTGAAATAATTTCAACTCAACTAACAGTGGATGCTTATTCATTTAAAAAACATTATTTTTCCCTTTTCATCGCCTCTAATTATGGAGCCTTCAAAAAACAGGCTAGAAAAAGATATTAAAATAGGGCCGTCGACTTTAAATAAGGAAAGTTCCCAGAAATATTCCGTCCGCAATCATTTTATGGTCTGAAAAACCAGAGGGCAATATGTCCTTTCCGGTTTACGTCCTCCTTATCTGGCTAATCATTACCTATTCATGGAGTCCTACCACGCAGGGTAATCTCAGATTTACGTCAAATAAAACTTTTCCGCTAACAATGGCTTTTTGTCCCCGCACAGGGACGCAGTCCCGCCGGGTTATCCGATTAAATGAGGAACAAAAATTTTCCACTGGATACAAACGTAAAGGTTGGCCCAAAGCCCATGTTCTGGGAATGTGTAATCCTAAAGGAACATTGTGAAATCGTGTTCTCACCCGAGCAGGGCATTATTGCGTGCGAGCTTCTCCTATCAGATGCATTTGTATGGACGTGCGGTCAGGCGCTTTAAGTCCTCCACTACTGAGCTAATAATAAAAAATTACATTTTCTTATTTACTTTCCATTGTTTATGTAAACAAATTACACTACTTGACCATATTGTTAGACCCAAGTAAAATTTTGGGCTTTTTCCATTATCTCACAATTTTTAAGACAGAAAGTTGTTTTTTCCTTATCTTCTTATTTTAAATAGAATATATTATTGAAAAAAAAACTATTTTAGTGCCGAGAAGTACTAAAGTTTATTTTTAAATTAGGAAAAGTTTTGACAAGGCAGTTTGGGGCTATACTTCTGATATTTGGTATGGCCCACTTTTCTTTCAATAAGTACCTGAATTTACCTAAGGATCCTCTTTAGATATTTTTTATTGTTTCTTTAAGGTCTGAATGATTGATGTATTCATAAATCAGCTTCTCCATTAGCTCAATTTTAGTAATTATTGCAATTTTAGCAATCTCCCTCTTCAAAATTACCAAATATTCTCGATGGCGTTCATATCATGCAAGTTTTTCGGCCAATCTAACACTTTGATATTTTTATCTTGCAGAAAAACCGTAGAGCTATTAATTTTATGATAAAAAGCACTATCATGTATGAATATCGGTACCTTATCTCCTGGTAACCATTCATCGAATTGTGAAATCGGGCGTGTCTCGTACATTTTTGCATTGATCTTGGCGCATCGTCTTCTGGACTGTATAGAAACGGCCTGATCCCTTTTCAGAAATAACCGATCAAATCACGATTGAAGGTAGATGCTTAACAGTGAGCAATATAAACAATATTAAAATATATTCTGGATTGTACTGTACGCCTGGCTTTCGTCGTACAATTTTTTTTTTAATCAAAACTTGAAACACAATCTTAGCATTCAGCTTAGTTTGAAAACTGCAAGAATATTAATGTGATACGTATTGCGTGTGATCATCTCTTAATAAACTAACTTTGCTACTTTTTCATCTGCTCCATTAAAATAAATAATTTTCTAAAAATGTGAAAAAATCGTTTTTAAAGATTTTGTTACAAATACACTCGTACATTGTTATTTTATCCATGTTTACAATTATTGTAAGTAATTTACGTCAACAAACACAATATTATGTAACTTAACATCAAATTTCTAAATCATCCCTCAAAAGTCTGACGCCGCATTACCTGAAGTGGTGTAGGCTCGCCGCAGAGTCGGTTTAGATGGAATTGCATAATTAAGGAAAGTTTGTTCTTGTTTCGTATGAGAGGTTTTCCAACCCCCGAGGCAGGCTGCCAGGGATGAACCCGCGAATGTTAAGCCTCCTTGTCACTTATGCTCTCCCGAGACTTGTTGACGATATTTTTCAACTAGATAAGCCTCCAGAATTACAGTAGAGACTTTTGCTTCTGTGTACATCCTATTTGATTAGTAATTCTAAAATTATACATGTTCCTTGTCAATATAAATAAAATCATATTTCATGTTACATCACGCTTATTATGTCATGCTGTATCATGCACATGTATCTACAATACATAAGTATTTAAACATATGTTCTGAAAAAAATGTGAAATTAACTGTGTCTGACAATTTTATATGTTGTACTTATATTTGTAACTAACTAACTAACTAACTAACCATCACGCCGTTTCCCTGCAGGGGTAGGCAGAGAGGATTGAACGCCACACTCTTCTATCCTGGCACACCACTTTTGCTTCGGCCACATTCATACATCTTCTCATACACGTTCTGGCCCTGTTAAAAGCCGCAACAACCGTACAACCGTAGAACTTATATTTGTACGTTAATTAATATGATAAGAATATTACCGGACATGTATTAGAAAATCTAAATAAGCAGAAGTTTTTTTTTTTTAAAGGGAGGAGCGTGTACCTACTCATGGATGCGCGGTAGAAGTTATATTCCTTTGGCTTGATTGTGATCATTGATATTTACATATTGATTATAAATGTATAGTAATACAATAACACGATATATAGGGAGATGATAAATATAGTTAATAACCCTTTAATGTAATTAAATTATTAATATTTTTTTTTAAAGTGGTACAAATGTAACTATTGGTTTGTAACAGCTAAAATGACAGATAAATATTTTCGAATCGTCGTGAGATAGCAGCATTGCAGCCACACGATGCGGCGAATGAAAAAACGTGTGCATATTCAAAAAAGCCCAAGCGCCTACCCACTTTTATGTTTTTTCGGTGTTTGGCCTAAAACGGTACCGTATTTAAAATTGTGACAGTCGCATTGAATGTCAAATGAATTAATATGTTTATTTTTTTGAAAACGAATATCTAACAATTGATCGTTTTTGCAAAAACATCGACAAAAACATTAAATCTTAATACACACTACACACCTGAAATCGTATTTCAATAAACATTTCTAATACTCAATTTAATAATCAATCATTCGTCAACTTTTGAACCGAGTACAGTAAAACCTCGATATAACGGACTAATTGTGGGGACGGGGTGTTCGTTAAAACCGAAAGTCCGTTATATAAAAATAGGTTTAAAATAAACCAAAAAACTTTTTTTTTGAAAAAATGTACACTGTATTTCGATATAAATACAAAACACAAGCAAAATTATATTTAATTGTCTTCGGACATTGTAATCCTGCTTTGAAAAAGGAATCAAGTTTTGTTTGCACTTTTGAAGTTTGCTGTTTTTTACCATATTGTTCACATATACGAGACGCAGATTTTCCAGACTCCAACTTCTGTATAATTTCTAGTTTTTGATTGACCATTAGATTTATTCTTTTCCGTTTGTTCGTATTTAAAGGGTACGGTTGCGAAAATTTTAATTTATTTACACTAAATGCGTTCATTCGCTTCGAGTAAACAAGTCAAACTGCTATAGAGTTGCGTGAATCCCCGGCCAGCGTGGCAAACACCCATAGAAACCTACGCGTTATTATATCAGGGAATCTCCTAATATACTATCGCTCCGGCTAGGTGCAGTCTACAGGCAGGACGGCATTATGTCTCAAATTCTAGTGCTAGACGTATGACGTGATTATCATGGCCGCAAAAAATGGTTTACATGTTGCATCACACGAATTCAAGCATGTATAATATTAGGTCCTTACATATGAAATTGGCGTTTTGCCGTACTGGCAAATTTGATCTCAAATATCTTCTCTTTGGTTAGGAATTCCAAATCCAAATTTATACAGCTATTTACTCATGTATTTGTGTTTTGAAAATTATAATTCATTTGTTTTTTCCTCAATTGTTTTTTTCTTTGCGTCACTCAGTTTACAAAATGAAAAACTTGAAATATCGCGTTATTTACGAGTACGAGTTCCACCGTGGCACCAGTGCTGCAGAAACGGCTCGAAGGATTAATGATGTGTATGGCGACGGTGCCGCAAAAGAAAACACAGTGCGTTTTTGGTTCCAACGTTTTCGTTCTGGAAATTTCGACCTGCAGAACAAGCCCCGTGGACGGCCGGAGACCAAAGTTGATAATGAAGAATTGAAGGCTATTGTGGAAGCGGATCCATCGCAAACCACATCCGAGTTAGCTGCAGGCTGCGGTGTTAGTGATAAAACTGTTTTAATCCACTTGAAGCAAATTGGTAAGGTGAAAAAGCTTGAAAGGTGGGTACCTCACGAATTGAGTGAAGCAAATCAACAAACGCGCGTTGACTGCTGCGTTGCATTACTCAACCGGCACAATAATGAAGGGATTTTAAATCGAATCATTACCTGTGATGAAAAGTGGATCCTGTACGATAATCGGAAGCTCATCGCAATGGCTGAACCCTGCCGAACCAGCCAAACCATGCCCCAAGCGAAAATTGACTCCAAAAAAGTTACTTGTGAGCTTTGGTGGACTAGTGCTGGTGTCGTTCACTACAGCTTTCTTAAATCTGGCCAGACGATTACGGCAGATGTCTATTGTCAGCAACTGCAAACCATGATGGAAAAGCTAGCTGCTAAACAACCGAGGCTGGTTTTAATCGCTCTAGGCCACTGCTGCTTCATGATAACGCTAGACCACACACTGCACAACAGACGGCTACCAAATTAGAGGAGCTTCAATTGGAATGTCTAAGACATCCACCGTACTCTCCGGACCTTGCCCCAACAGATTACCATTTTTTTCGAAATTTGGATAACTTCTTGCAAAGGAAAAAATTCAACTCCTATGGGGCAGTCCAAACCGCCTTCAAAGATTTTATTGATTCCCGTCCGAATGGTTTTTTTAGTAAAGGGATCGATGAACTACCTATGAGATGGCAAAAGTGTATAGATAGCAATGGTACATACTTTGATTAAATAAATATATTATAATAAAAAAAAAATCGACTTTATGTTCCTCCCATACTAAACGCCAATTTCATATGTAAGGACCTAATATTAACAGGAAGTTTTTAATTTTTTTTACATTTGACCAGATTTTATGTCCGTTATATCCGAAGTCTGTTAAATAGAGGTTTTACTGTATTTTTATAATTGTTACTCGGTTCAAAATGATCAACTGTAAATATATTATGAATATTACTGGAACACTAATTTAAAGTGAATAAATTTTTGACAGTTTAACGGATGCGCGTGTATTTCGCGGTCTCGCATTCCCGCTAAACGCTGTTCTCCGCTGCACGTATTTCCGCTACAACTTCCGTCACAATAAAAATGTTACCCTAATTGCGCCAAAAGACTTCAATACTGCTTGAGATTTAATATGCCGGTGTTTAATGACAAAATACTTTTATTAGTTATATATGTAGAGTTAACATAACAGTGTAATAATTATACTGTTCTACTTCGCAACTATATTTTAACCTTCCTCGTATATACGTTGTAATGACCCTGGTAGATAGATGGCATCGCGGCCTTGATACATTTTATAATAATTTAGTATAGCTCCTGGTCCGGCACCAGAGTTAGACATCCCATGGGGTGTGTGTTGAATATATAAGGCGAAGCAAATCTATAATACAAATCATTCCATTGCAAATCAATGTAAATCATATTCTTTTCACGGCTAACGATGTAAGATGACCCTAATGTGGGTCCTACTAAATAATGAAGGTTAGTAAGTAGCAAAACGTCGCGTTCAAAATACAATATATTGGATTATTAAATATTTCATTATTCTTATATGTGAGCGCGCTCGATCGAGCGGCAGGATGCAACCGGTCGACTTCAACCATATGATGTAGCGATACAGCTGTTAAAATTAAATATTCTATACAGAATATTTTACTACTACTAAAATTCAACATTTCATATGAAATAATGTTCTATACTATCAGAAATACTTTATACGGTAAATTAACTAAAAATATGAATTATTAACTAACATAATTATTGTGTGACAATTGCACTTTTGAATGCAATATTAACTAAAAATATAAACTAAAATATTTCTAACTTGCTGTTGAATATTACCTATAAAGATATTGACTAAAACTTTTGCTTTGAATAGAATATTAACTACTTCTCTCATCAAATATTATTCTGCAGCAAATATTCAATGAAATTATAGGAACTAAAATATTTCTAACATCTTGGGTTCGCAGACGAAATCGATAATACCTAATGCCCTTTGCATTTACTAAGTATATTACCTAAATAGCCACAGCTATACCATCCTGTCCGTCAGGGACGAAACATAAAACACAGTTATATTCCTAAAAGTGCTACCTCTTACGCGACAAAAATACCTATTGCAGTCGGGCTATGAATATGAACTATTTCCGCCTCATAATGGCGCCTGGAACCAATACTAAAAACCTCACTAGAAATAATAAATGCGACTAAATCTCGATAAATACAATATATACTATTCGTAATACGTCGTTGAATTGGCACATGAATCGTCTAATGGATGAAGGACCCCGTTGTGTATCGTAATAACTTCAAATTCTTTTATAGGAGCAGTGTGGAAACAATTGCATAATATTACGTAATAAAAACATCTAACGAACCTAATAATCTATACATTTATGTTACAATAAAATACGTTCACCAGAAGAATTCGTGTATTAGAAATAAAACATTTTCGATTTGAGACAAACCAGTAAAATCGTTCGAACGGCGCAAAGGGAAAAATTCACACATATTAAATAACACTGAAATTAATAATTATAAACACTTTGTATTAGCAAATTCTTACCTTGAATGATTTCGTTCTAGACGTGCATGAACCTGTTCATATTAATCCCATGGGAAAATAATACATATATTTTCTATCTACGAAATAAGACATTTTTGAAGCAAAACTTCTTTATAAATAAGTAGATAAGGTCTCGGGGATGGTTTGTTCGAAAGGATTCTACAACAGCCCGTGAGTTTATATGAAATAATAGTTTCTTTGAATGCTAAATTTTGGTTTTTTAAACCCTCAGCATCTCTGCTGAGAGGGGTAGAGGCTCCGCGCCCGCCTAAACCCGGTGGCCGACTTCCTAAGTGACTAAACGGCCCCCCTTGTTCCTCCGGAACTTACTGCATCCCGAGACTCTATCTCTTCTTTACGAGATGTGATCCTGTGACGCCTCTCTTTTAGGCTTATGATTGAGATGTACGTACTCTTTTGGTACGAGTTTCTGATGATGGGTGTTGTCTTGAGGCGCCTTTCTTTTAGGCCGGTGTTTGAAGAATCACGTACTCTTTTGGTACAAATTGATGACGACATTAGCCTCCTTTGCGGGCATAGTCAGCGATGTTACAAATTATTGTGCAATCTCATTATGCCTTTTCAGAGCGGCGTCCCACGATTCTGCATCTTGCAACATTTACTTTTGACAAATGTTAGAGTGTTAGTAACATATTTATAATATCCTAGCTATTCCATATGAGTGAATGATTTTTATATTTATTCTGGCCCTGTCTTTCTTACAGAGGACGAAATAGAAGTTAACGTTTTCTATCAAGGTTTTACAGCATTCAAGCATGGAAATCCTTCCAAAGACATAGGGAACCTTTTTGTTGGTTTAAGTAGTTTGCGCCAGATGAGGTTAGGTGGTCGGTTTATTTACGACCCCGAGCAACAAGGAGGACCCCGCCTTTAAGGGGCCCTGCAGGGGCTTGTGCGGGTTCCACGCCCAAGTGCCGGCAATCATCCACCCCTCAGCCAGCTAGGCTAACACAAACCAGATATCCCCAATCTTTAGTTAGATCTCCCCATTCTGTCCTTTACTCGTCATTCTGAAGCTACTTGTTAATCCAGATGTACCGAGGTACTCAAATCATAAAGACTTGGCTGAAGACCGAATTGCGCAATACTTACGCAACACAATTATTATAAGGCTACTAAGCATTTCTTATAGAATTACGTGTATTCAATTATTAGTAAAAATAGTTTGAAAATCCCCATCCTTTAAAATATATTCGTTCGGAAGAATTTCTCGTACGATTTGGATTGATATCTGGTTATGCAATACATAACGCGTCGACAATTATTATGAATCTATTAAGCACTGCTTATAGAGCTCCGTAAAATCACTTGTTAATACAAATGGTATGAAAATCCCCATGCATCAAAATATATTCGTTTGGGAGATATTCCCGTACGAATTGAGCCAAGATCACACAAGAAATCGTGATATTAATTATACATTATTGTTCCGATTTTAAATCTTCCCAAAATAAATACATTTCAATAGTGAAAATAATTAATCGATAGATAATATAAATGTGTTCCTTAGCTGTTACACAGTGGCGATATGATCCTCTCTGCTACTGATGAATGGTAGATTCCTCCATAAGTCCGGGCAGCAACTCCGTCCGCAAATGCTGTTCTGGACCTCAGGGCTCCGTCGGTAGTCTGTTGGGCAGCGCTCCCGCTCGCAAGTCTGGTCTCGAACTGAAGGGGCTGAGTACATCGCGTTCGCTCCTTTTATACTCTCGATTGCACCATATCTTCGAAATCCACGCTAGTGCAGTGACTCATCCTATGAGCGATGACCTCACCGCCGGCGCTCGCCATTGGCCGGATTCAGTCAACAGAACGGTCGCCTCCGGCTCAACCCGTCGAAGGCAAAGCGCGCCTGTGATTGGTCCGTTTCGTTAAGATAATGGTAAAGCACTCGCTACACGCGAGACTTGCTGTTCCTATTCAAAAATAATAAAGGCTCGTTCGCACCTACTCACAAGATCGAGTCTATTAGGATTGGCAAACAATATTAATTTAACACAGAATTATATCTATGGTATAATAAAGATCTAAGAAAATATTACTTGTATAGCTGAATATTCAATATTTTGTTAGCCTCTTGTAATACATAGAATCTTGAGAAATATATCAGGCTTTTACTTTTAAACGATTCAAACCAGAAGAAATATATTTTTGATGTCCATACTTGACTTTTTTTGAATATTATTATTTTAAGATTTTCTAAATTTATTAAATCTATCTCTATGTCGACCATCACAAAGTAACCCATAAAAACCAAGTTTTAATTATACTCCCTTTCTTTGTAAAATATAACAACAATTAAAGACGAATTAAAACATATTACATAACACTAAACTTACAGTAGTAATTTAATATATTTCTAAAATGTCAGATGTTTTGAGCTTTGATAAGACACTTCATGCTTTGAAGATTAAATTCTAAAAACATTTATCAGTCAATTTAGATTTTCGAAATTCGTAGTGAAGCACCAATTATGTATACCGACGGAGTAATTCAAATTTAGAAAATATTCCGCGACGTTATCGGGCCGCCGTTGCTAGAAATCAAGCTTTTGTAATGATTCCAATTTGAAAAAACTATTAAAAATTTGAAAAATCCAAAATTATACTATAATTATTATTTTTCAACGAAAATTTGATAGATCTTCTTGATCGTCTCCACGAGTCTGCTTTCAGAATTTCAGCTCGATTGGATCACGGGAAAAGGGTTAAAAATCGATCCAAAGTTTTTTCACCCGGCAAGCCGGCAAGCAAGCAAGCAAGCAGACGCCACGAGTTAATAAAAATGGAGTAAAAATTTAACAAAGATCTAAACCATAAAACCAGCAAAAATAAAAGATAGAAATATCAAATTACAAAAAAAGTAATGAAACCGAACATTAGAACATTTCTAAATAAAAACAAGACAACGCTACGGACTTAAACTATGTAACGACTTACCGCTACAGACGAGACAACTAAACTTTCACAGATTTAAAAAAGATCTGACAAATATTCTGTCACGGAATGGCAAGCAAAAGGGCTACAGTATAACGTACTGTCCGAGCCCTTTGCTAATATAGATTATTATTAATTATATATATATATAAAATATATCCATATATAGGACTTATATATAATATATATATATATATATATATATATATTATTTTTTTTGGTTAAAAGTACAAACTAAAGAGTATTCAATATAATTTAATTAATACATATTTATATTACACGCTTACCCACTTTTTAATGAGAATTTATTCTCGTGTTTAAAGTGGGGGCATTGTCATGCATGTACATATATATTATTAATGAAATCGTTAGTGTAAGACATCAGGTTAAATGAGTAAGATATAGAAAAAGAAACATTAGATTAAGTTATAAAAATTAAGACATTAAATTAAGTAAGTAAGATATAAACAATACAAAAATGTGAGACATTAGAATAAGTAGATAAGGTATACACAAGGATACAATATATTAAGTTATAAAAATTAATAATTAAGAAGGTATTGTAATAACAGTTAAAAGTATATATAGATTGTTTTTGATAAGATTTTTTCATTGCGTTGTTGTGATGGTTTTTTGTAGAAGATTTTTCAATTTAGTCTTGAATTTTCTATAATTTTTTTCCGTCTTCATTTCATTGGGAAGAGCATTAAAGAATGATACTCCTTGATAAGAGAAATGGTGTTGGGCTGTGCTAGTATTACATTTAGGTATCAAAATATTTCCAGCTGATCTCGGTCTATTACTAAAACATCCAAATGTTCTATTATATGTCACAATACTATCAGAGGATCAAGAACGGACTATAGAAATCTAGGGTGATGTATCACATTCGAGAAACGCCTGGAACAAACGAGAAGCGGCGGGAACCTTCTCCTAAGCACTAGAATAATCTAGGAAGTTCGATAAAACCAGCGTTTGTGGGTATAAATAGCGCGGATCTGGACCGCCGCGGAGTCGTCGTTTGATTGTCTCACGACGGTCAGTGTGGCCAATCGATAAGCGATAAATAAAGTGAAATAATCGAGCGGAGTACCTAAGTGGCGAAATAAACCAGTGTGACTAATAATTGCGAGAATTGGATGGAATGTTCTAGTGAGTATTAAGTAAAGTGTTCATTTACGAGTGATATATTACAAAAGAGTGAAATTTAAAGAATAGCGTTAAGTTTAATTTGTGTTAAGCGATTTTTCCCATTTAATAACTACTAAATAAATCGTTAATTATTTTCCAATGTTTTCATTTGTGCTCTTGCAACCACGACCCGTGACAACAGTGAGGAGTACAGAGACATAATAACTAATAAATTTAATCTATTTTTCCTTTTTTTAAAATACATATTTTATTATCTTAATGTCAATATGTGTATATGAATGGAAATAATATGGAAGTAATATTCATATACCTCTCGGGTCTCTCTTCATCTTTCAATGAATAAAAAAACATGATCTATTTTCGTAATTCAAGTAAGTTGAGCTTCCTGTGCCTTCACCTTTCGTCGCGTACAGTCCACATTATATATAGTTCCCATTTACCTTACTAATAACATGCGCATCTTGCTTGATTCCGGCGGCTTGCGTCGGAATTAGAGCCTCCAAATATTCGTGATTCCAACCATTCGACTATCGAAAAGTTAATGATAATATACCTATTGGAATATTCGAATATATTCGTAAAATTTTTAAGAAAAGGAATAATTTTTCGGATGATAAATATAGATAAATACATTCTATATATTATAAAAAAACAACAAAAAATATATTGAAAAATAATGTAGAATTTAGAAATACAAGTTTAAAAAAAACACAAAAAAAAATCAATTTTGTAAATGTACACATATAAAAACAATAAAAAACTAGATACAGACGAGTCAGTGTTCTCTGGATAATTGACAAAAATTTTAATATGTTTATATTACTTCATATCTCATACCCCACGTGCAAGTTTAAAAAAAATATATTTTGTATATAACTTCTTGTTTGTCGTCTCAAGTATTTATGAAAACTTAATACTAAACAATAATAGAAAGCCGACTCCATCGTTGACAAAACAAAGTGTGTTAACCGCAAGTGTTTATTGTCATAAAACAAAAAAGCATAAGACTTAAAAAAAGGCAAATGCAAAAGATGTCCGACAATTTACGGCGTTTACATCTTTGACGTCCGACTCGGAGAAAAAAATCGTACGCCTGAAAATGCTTGAACATGACTTCCAGGGTTCGTAAACCTTTGTTTCGTTTAGACAAATATTGAAAATATGAGCGAATACCTTTCAAAGTATTCGAATAACAAATACTTAAAAACAGGCGAATTTATTCGAGATTCATATATTCCGATTGGAGGCTCTAATCGGAATCACCTCGCGCAGCATCAGGGCGCCGAACCGAGGCGCCGTCTCGGTCGCCCAGTTCCCCCTCTGGACTTCCGAGTTGCTGTTCCTTTTGCTTCCTCTCTGGCAGCAGCTGCGCGGTATAAATAGCCCGAAGGGAGCAGCGCTCGCCCGAGCCGATGGAGCGCTTCCGTTACCAGCGGCCTCTCGAGCGACTGGGCGCGGGCTGGTCCGCGTTACGGCATGACGCGCCGAAAATATTCCACTCCGGAGCTCGGCTCGGAGGTGGCTGCGTCGTCGAAGCAGCATCATAACCGCATCTCGAAAATACCTTGAACTCCCCGAAAAACAACACACACAACTCTACTTTTACGCGGTTGATAGGTTATAATAAAAACCGTAAAAAAATATTGTGGTAGAGTGGTGTATGAGGAGTGCGTAGTGATAGTGTGAAAGAGATGAATGCATGCGGTAGGAAGCGGGGGAAACGAGCGACGCCATTCGGGCACTGACGGTCGCACGCAGAGGATTGTTTATAAATAAAGTGATAATTACTGAACAAGATCGGGTATTCAATTTCTTCCTTATTTCAAAGAAAACTTATCATACTCAGGAAGTGATTATACCACAAATATATTACTGAGAAAAAAATTACTGTATTTTGTCCACAGAGGGATAATTATTAAATGAAGCTTTTATATGTATGGAAGACTTTGAAGGGCAGCCCAGGGCTTAAGATGAGCTGGCTTATGAGATCACTTTACGGTACGCAGCCTTAATCAATTCCACCATAAGAACATCCACAAAACCTAAATCTGTATCTATCAATACTTGAAGGGACTATGCTATAGACATAGTAAACATAGTAAACATTTATTTCGTGTAAATGTTATGAAGAAAATTAACAAATTGAAATTGAAATTGAAAATAAATATACAACATTAAAAAATTTGATAATTCTAACGTTGCATTGCGTAAAGAGATCACTTGAGCCAGCTCGTACAGGTCGTAATTCCTGGGCAACCCTATAAAGATTTCCGTACACGTTCCCCATATAAATTGCTTCGTCTCTGTGAGACTTCTACAATTTATCTCAATAGAAAATTTGTCTCAATCAGTGAACAAGCCCTTGTACGGGGTGTAACAGAGCTAGTCCACAATGCTCTATAGGTGGATTTCTGCTTTGATTATGAGTCGAAAATTTTCAAGCAACCATGACCTTATATCAATAGTTAAGGAGATTTTTGCATATCAAAGTTTGCATTTTATTTAAATGTTTCTGGCTTATTTTTTACAAAACGTTAAACTATCATAACAGTAACTTATAACAGTAAAGAGCGCAAATAATAGGATGTTTAAACATTCCCAAATATAACGAAACAGCCACACAACACAATTACACTTATCTAGGTGTCAAATATTTCAATAACTTACCAATGAATATCAGAACTGAAGAACACTATTCAAAATTCAAAAAACACATAAAACAAATAGAATATACATAATTAAAACAAAAAATAGTTAGAATTTTAAAAAATAACGGTACTCTGAAAATAATTAGTACACTTGAGTCACTAATATGTATCTTATGATTTGTATTTCTCTACACTGTTCCATTATTGACTTATACATACTTATTTATTTATGCTCTTATGTATCATGTACTCCTGTCCCCAAACACAAGTTTTACTTTTCTGGGGACAGTTGAACACGTATTAAAAAAATGTAATATTCACTGTAACATGTATGTATTATTTTATCTTCAATAAGTATTCAATTTAAAAAAAAATCTAATATGAAAAATTCATTCCCTTTAAAACAAGCTAAATGAAATGATAAAAACCTTCCAATTCCAATTTGAAAACATTCCATGTTATTGCAACAAATGAATTTTTCATATCCGACATAAGTTACTGTTGTGGTAGTCCAACGTTTTGCAAAAAATAAGTCAGAAATATTGAAAAAAAAATGCAAACGTTGATGTTGCATATCTCCATAACTATTGATATTTGATCATGGTTGCTCGGACATTTTCGACTCATAATCAAGCTCTATTACACCCTGTATAATAGCGCGCAGAATAAATTTGCGGAGTCTACGACTGTCCCTCACTGTCGCATAGCTCAGCGCCGTGACGCTCCCGGAGAGGCATGTGCGCAGTTGTCGTGTTTTTTCTGCATTTTTAGATAAGCCATCAGCGCTATTTCGGTCAGGACGTATTCCGGCGCAGCCAATCGCGGGCCCCCGGCCACGAGCTTGCTGCACTTTTTGCATGTTGCACTTTTTACTTTCTCCAAACGCATACAATGTACGATGGGAAGGCGCACGCTGTGCTTTTAAAATATTCTTGATATATTGTAACGGGGCTGAAAGGAGTCGCGTACTCGTGCAAGTGACAGTTGTTTGAAATGTTCACAATACTACCGAAGATTCCAGAACAACCTAGCTTTCGAGAGACGTCTCCAAAGTTCCAGGGACATTTTTAATATGTTTACATTACTTCATATCTCATACCCCACGTGCAAGTTTAAAAAAAAATATTTTGTATATAACTTCTTGTTTGTCGGCTCAAGTATTTATGAAAATTTAATACTAAACAATAATAGAAAGCCGACTCCATCGTTGACAAAACAAAGTGTGTTCACAATACTACCGAAGATTCCAGAACAACCTAGCTTTCGAGAGACGTCTCCAAAGCTCCAGGGACATCTGGAAATTACGAGAACTTGCGAGAAAACACTATAAAAGTCTCGAAAATTCGAAAACTTTCACGTTATCGGGTATAAATAAACGGATCCAGGCCGCTGAGGGCCATTGTTATTTGCGAATCACGAATCGAAAACAGTGTTACCATCAGACGTGTGAACTAAGCGAAAGTTGATTGAGTGAAGTACTTACCCGTGTGCAATATTTGATTGAATATTCTGTAAAAAGTTCTCACGTAGCGAAATGAACCGGAGCGAATAGTAATGCGTGCTGAAATTGGACGGATTGTTTTAGTGATTAGTGAATAAAGTGTTGAAGCGATTATAAAGTGTCTATTTACGAATGATATGTTCGTTTGTTTAATTAATTATTCGGTAATCAATAAATCTGTTATTGCATCCCAGCGTTTTCTTTAATTCCTCCTGCAGCTACCACACGTGACAATATATTAAGTATTTTTTATTTGGTTTATTGAAATTATCTTCTACGGCGCATTGAGGGTATTTTTTTTTTATTGTAGCGGGGCATGTCGTGAAAATGTGACTCCACAAAATGCACTATATAGTATTTAGGGTTCAATAATATATAAATATAAAATAGATGTCTCGTAGAGTCGAAGCTAATTTTTATATGGAAATGTAGGTATGGGAGTCTTTTTTTTTGGGCGTTCATAGGGCTTATAACCTCTACGTACGCTTCTTACGGCTGGCTTAAGTGATCACTTTACACAATGTAACGTTCACCAGTTCCACGCATGATAAACGCATTCCCATAAACTAGTACTGATTTCGCCGTTGGTAATGCAAAATAAAGCAATATTCTTTTTATATGTATACGACATTCTTTCGAATTATCAACATTGGACTGGATCACGCCTGAAATTTATTTTTATAAATTCTGAATATTCTGAGTATGTTCAAATTATTCATAGTCATAGTTTTTAGTCGTCCATCATGGGTGGAATTGGTGAACGTTACATTGCGTTAAGTCAGCCTTGCGACAATTCGTAAGCCCTGTGAACACCCAAAGAGACTTTCTTAGTAAAAATAGTTTCTTAAAAATAGTCTCTAGGAGACATCTATAATATATTTAGATTAATGACGTCCCCCTAGTATTGTGTTCTTGAAAAATTTCAATATATTCAACATATTCTGAAAAGTTAAATATATACGTACATAAAAGGAAAACTGAGGTGGAAATTATTTAAAACATATTTATCAGATGTATGTTTCATAGATTCCAGAGAAATTTTTTAGAGTAATACAGGTTTTTTGTATTTATTTGTATTTTAGTATCTTCAAGTATAACTTCAATAATTTCTCGCTGTGTTCCTACAATCGGTCTAGGAAGAATATTTTTGTCGGGAAGTCTGGGACGCTCACTGAAAGTCCAGAATGATTCCAGAATTCAAGGTTTATTTGTTCCGCAAAAAAACAACAATATCGCGACAAGATACAATTAAGGGCCGGCTTTTACGCACGGCGCTTCCCTTTTAATCCCATTTCCTCTCGTGTCTGGATGGACAGACGTCCATCCAGACACGTCACACTCGCCGCGCGCGATCAGAAAGCTGCGTAAAAAGCCCAGTGGCGGCCACGCGGAGTTCGCAAGTCGCTCTCTTTTTGGTCGTTAGATGTTCCATTTTTAAAAGGCGGTAGCTTTTGGCACGCCTCGCGGCTTTGTTAACGCCGAGGTACCAACGGCTGCAACGATGGTTACGCAACGGATAACGGATTCGTCCAGTGGTGTCCAGTGACGAGATCTCGCCCTACCAGAACAGCAGTATTAGGTTGTCATTTTCTAACCGCGACCTAAGTCTGCAATTTACAGACCAAGAGCCAGACTTACGTTATAGTATTTATTTATTTATTTATTTAATGTTCATGGAAGACCAACAGCACAACAAAGAAGCATAGAAAACATTGATATAATATAGATGGCCAATTACAGGTCTCCACATTTAGATATATGTTAGTATAACAAGAGAAAAAGAGACATAATTATTTGGTAGAAAAAAATTCAGCACTCAAAATTTTTCATAATCTTGTGTGGCTGCACTCGAACAGATCAATATCCAATAATCTTATCAGTTTATTGAATGCATCGCATACCCTCAAGAAGTATCATACATCAACTATTTTCTCTACATGTACACTGTAGCAGGTAAGACTAAGAGTCATTTACGTTATAGTAATAGTTTGAATTTCATATATTTTATTCGGGTCACTATTTAACAATATTCCCCGATACCTTACTCGTATATTTTAACGTTTTTCTTACACATTTTTTGTGCCTACATTAACTGTTACGTACCAAAATCCCCCTAACTCATATATCATAATATCCAAAACTTCTTACATACTGTACATGTAGAGAAAAAAAATCAGGTTTGATACTACAACGTAAATCTGGCGGTCGCTGTCTCTTAAGTCTATAAAACATGTGAAAGAAATGCATACCGTGTTAGGTCGACATCGAACTTAATAATTTCGTTGTCTATCCGTCCGTCTGTCTATCTGTTTGGCTATCTATCTGGCTGTCTTTCTGGCTGTCTGTCTGGTTGTCTGTTTATCTGGCTATATGTCTGGCTGTCTGTCTATCTGTCTGGCTGTCTTTCTAGCTGTCTGTCTGGCTGTCTGTCTAGCTGTCTAGCTGTCTATCTGGCCATCTGTCTGGCTGTCTATCTGGCCGTTTGTCTGTCTGTCAGTAACTTCGTAACTTAACCAAGCAGTAATCAAAGTCGAGGCTTTTGAGATATGACTCAATAGACACATATTGAAAATTTCCTGGTGATGCTGATTGCTAGCTGCGCGTGTGTATGACGTATATACGCTTCCATTGAATATGCATTTTTATTTAATCACCAATATCAATAATCCTGAAATTTTGCGGAGTATTGGTTTGTATGTTCTTGATAATACAGTAATTTTCTGATATTAATTAACACGGACACTTAATCAAGAACTAATCCGCAAAGCCGGGCTTTTGAGATGTGGATCTATAGACGCGTACTGAAAGTTTTCTGGGTGGACAGAGTGACGAATGTTGAAGTCCTCCGGCACACGGAAAAAGACCGAGAAGTGCTGCGAACTATCGAGACAAAAAACTGGAGTATCTCTGACACATTACGAGAGGACCAACGTATAGTCTAAACCAACTCATCATCCAGAGGAAAGTAAGTGTTGAAAGAAACGTAGGAAGACGAAGATGGCTGCGTAACTTGAGGGACTGGTATAAGTGTAACTCGACTGAGTTGTTCCGCGCGGCGGTAAATAAAGTCGTAATCGCCAGAATGATCGCCGACCTCCTATAAGAGATGGCACCGTAAGAAGAAGAAGAAGAACAGAAGTTCACTATGATTACAAAATTGATTGAATAGTTTCGAGAGTGTTTGATGAAATAACATATCTAGGCGTAATTTTACACAAAAACTTTTTTGTAATCCTCCCTGTACGAACTAACTTACCATCACGCCGTTTCCCCGTGTGGGTAGGCAGAGAGGATAGGGCGCCACACTCTTCTGTCCTGACATACAACTCTCACCTCATCCACATTCGTACATCTTCGCGTGCAAGCTCGCCGGTTGTTGAGGCTTCTAACGGGATCATCTTCCAGTATCTGGTTAATCTGGTCATGCCACGTCTTCCGCGGTCGCCCTCTCTTTCTGGCGCCATTGACACTTGCGTTATATATCTTTACTACCTTTCTTTCCTCATTCATTCGCTCAATATGGCTAAACCATCCGAGCGACCCTTTTTTAATTCTATTGATTATGCTAACATCAGATTTACATTCGTTCCTAATATCTGCATTCTATCTTAAATTGATTTGCCACACATGCGTCTGAGTGATCTCATCTTCACTGCATTCAATTTATTTTCGTTCCTCTTCTGCCAGCTCCAGGCTTCGCTTCCATACATCAGTGTTTGTACCAGAATTCCATTACGTACCGCTAGTTTGAAGGCGTCTCTATAGAAAGGGTATATCTGCAAAATCAAAATTTTACAAGAGAGACAATAAATAAACAGAATTTCATTTTTTTTATTTTCTAATATTCACTTGCCAATTATGTATTCTTTGCCTATTTATGATGTTGAACAATCCCAGTTTCATCGTCAAATTGCCAACATCCGTCATATTCGTTACTAACAGATGAATATAGTTTTTCCCACGTTAGACAAATTTTGAGGTCGAATGAACAACATGATTTCGTACATGGTGCATATTATTACACAGGGTGTACCAGAGCTAGCAGCAGAAACTTAGCCGGTAGATTCCTGCCTATGTTATGAGTCTAAAATGTTCAAGCAACCATGACCTAATACATCAATAGTTATGGAGGTATGCAATATCAAAGTTTGCATTTTTTTTCAATATTTCTGACTTATTCATCACAGTAGCTTATGTCGATTATGAAAAATTCATTTGCTACAAGTCGAATAAAAAGACAAGAAGTTTTTTTACTAGGTTTATATCATTTTATTTACGTTGTATGAATTTTTCATAATCAATATAAGATACTGCAACGATAGTTCAACTATTCGCAAAAAAGAAGTCAGATGTATTGAAAAAAAATGCAAACTTTGATATTGCATATCTCCAAAACCATTGATGGTCATGGTTGCTTGAACATTTTAGAACATTCAGTTTTCTAAAATGAATTCCTACATTTGGGTACAATACAATATCAACAAAACTTTTTCCCTGACATTATGGACGCATTTCCCTGACATAAAAAAACGAATGAACGTCTTAATACGCGATTGTGCTGTTATGTTTTAAACGTCAGATTGACATAAAAATTTATGTCGAAGTCTAACGTCACTTGCGAAAATACGCGTTTTGGCGGGAGTTTAAAATCGTCATTTTCAAAATCGTTTTTTAATGTAAATATGCATGTTAAAAAAAATCTTTTTCATAACCGTATTTTCTAAACCAAAGTAAAGATTTTTCTATTTAAAAAATGTGAAATTACCCAATTAATGTACGAAAAGGATAGTATTATGTCTGTATACCGCTAACCGGTACCTTTTTTCTGGTACTATTTTAAAATTATTTTAATCATGGACACTTAACAATTTATCTCTTTATTTAAAACGAGCTGTGCTCGCGCGGCTTCGCACGCGTAGATTTTTAGCAACCTTTAGTCATATTTTATCAATTTGTCTATTAACCGTAACATATACAGGGTTATTTGTAAAACATTAATAACCTCGCAGGACTATATTCCTGCCTTGATTATGAGTCGAAAATGTTCAAGCTATTATGAACTAATATCAATAGTTAAGGAGATATGCGACATCAAAGTTTGCATTTTTTTTCAATATTTCTGACTTATTTTTTGTACAACATTGGACTATCATTACAGTAACTTATATCGAATATGAAAAATTTATTTCCTTTGATACAAGTAAAATAAAAAAATAAAAACCATCGAATTCCAATTGGAAAACATTCCAATTGGAATTTTTTCAGGGTTTTATCATTTTATTTAACTTGTATTGAAATGAATGAATTTTTCGTAATCGATATGAGTTACTATAATGATAGTCCAATGTTTTACAAAAAATAAGTCAGAAATATTGAAAAAAAAATGCAAACTTTGATGTCGCATATCTCCATAACTATTGATATTAGGTCATAATAGCTTGACATTTTCGACTCATAATCAAGGCAGGAATATAGTCCTGCGAGGTTATTAATGTTTTACAAATAACCCTGTAGATGTAGGTATGTCCCTCACCACACACAAGAATCATAATTCTTTTTGGTGAGGTATATACACACAGAAAAAAATGATTTTGTAAACATTTTCTATGTATGATTGCTTAAAAAATATTATAGATATATTATTAATTAAGTAAATAAAAAAATTTGTTGATTTTTTTATAGAACTTTTTGTGTTCTACAACTTTTCTGTAGAAAGTATTTGGTTGTTACTCTGTAAAATTAATTGAAAACTTGTTATTGTTAACAATTAAAAATGTCCTTAGGTTTTCACGGCCGTTCAGAATCTTCTGTGTATAGTTTTTCGGGATATTCTGCCGTGTATATGTGACCACATTACAGTACATGTGACCACATCACATCAGCCCTGATGATGGACCCTGCAATGGGATCCGAAACGTTGGCCAGAGAGGTCACATATACACGGCAGAATATCCCAAAAAACTATACAGAGAAGTTTTAACAATTAAATAAATGTATAGTGGAAAAAAACAGTGTTTTTTAACTCGATTCGTATTTAATATATTAAAAATGATTTGTTTGTTATGAATTAAAAATTATTAAAGAGTGGCTTTATAATGGATATCTACTAACTAACTAACTAACTAACTAACCATCACGCCGTTTCCCTGCAGGGGTAGGCAGAGAGGATTGAACGCCACACTCTTCTATCGTGGCACACCACTTTTGCTTCGGCCACATTCATACATCTTCTCATACACGTTCTACGATTGTTGCGGCTTTTAACAGGGCCATCCTCAAATACTTGTAGTACCTGATCGTGCCAGGTCTTTCGCGGACGCCCTCTATTCCTGTTGCCTTCAACATTCGCCTCATATATTTTCTTAACCATCCTTTCCTCGTTCATACGTTCCACATGACCAAACCATCTCAGCACTCCTTTCTTTATTCTATCTACCACACTACAGCCAGCATTGCATTCACTTCTAATTTGTTCATTCCTCACTCTATCGACCAAAGATTTTCCACACAAGCGTCTTAGTGACCGCATTTCAACCGCATTCAGTCTACTTTCATTCCTCTTTTGCCAATTCCAGGCTTCACTTCCATACATAAGGGTTGGCACTGGAACGCTATTATGTACCGCTAGTCTTGCTTCTTTTGACAGATTCTTATTGGCCATAATTGCATTTAGTGCACCATTAACTATATATTATAATCTATATACTATAATATCTACTATAATATCTACTATAATATCTACTATAATATCTACTATATATTATAATTTATCAGTTAATACCACAAAACGTTTAATTTAGTATTGGTATTAATAAGAGTTTAATTTTTGAGTTTATCCAGCGCAATCAAATTGTAAACAAGCTTTATAATGAAAACAAAGTTTGATTTTTTAGTATTGTCACGCGTCGTGGCTGCGGGAAGAATGAATGAAAACACTGAAAATTAATTAGCAATTTATTAATTAATGATTAATTAATTAATTAAGAACGTCCTCAAAGGCTTTGTTTTTATCAGTTAATTTTTTAGTATTGTCACGTGTCGTGGCTGCGGGAAGAATGAATGAAAGCACTTTAAATTAATTAGCAATTTATTAATTAATGATTAATTAATTAATGATTAATTAATTAATTAACAACGTCCTCAAAGGCATATCCGCTTTGGAGCTTCTGAACTGGAGAGAGCTGGCCCTAAGCCGAGATGAGTGGAGGAAGACTTTTGAGGAGATCAAGATGTACCAGGGGTTATAGAGTCAAAAGTGATGATGATGATGAATTTATTATTCAATGTACAAAGTCACTTAACACGAATACTATTACTTGATGTACACAATTTCGCAATATATCACTCGTATGTCAATACGTTATTATGGCTGGTAGAATATTCAATTCTGGCACATAGAAGTCGCTCTGGTTTATTTCGCCACTTAGGTACTTCCTCGATTATTCACTTTGATGACGTCACGATTGACCACAAAATAGTTTTTACTATAAAGGTCTTCAATTGTTCAATAGACTGCCAGCAAATGTGAAAGAAGTAAATAGTCTTTAATAAATAAAAAATAATAAAAAAAAAATAAAAAAATTAAAAACTGCTTTTCGTAGGTTAAGTTTAAAGTGATTTTAATGTATGATCATGTAATGTTGTTTCATGTTGATTTTCTTTTTTAAATTTCTTTTAAAATGATTGTTCATTTTGATATATTTTTGGAATATTTATGTTTATTTTGCTATGTTAATTTACGGTTTAATTACTAGATGTAAAAATGCGTTCTTTTTACAACTAAATAAAAAAATACACAAACAAACACTGGGCGTCATCTCGCGGATCGCGGCCGACTTCGCACTCAACGAACTGTCAAACACGACAACTGAACTCCTGCCGTGGCGAGCCTCCGTATTTGTATCCAAACGCTGGTTTTTTCATAATTTCTAGATTATTCTAGCGCTTACGAGAAGGTTCTCTTCACTACGCGGTTGTTCCAGGCGTTTCTAGATAATTGTAGACCGTTCTAGATAGTTTTGTGACAAGTGACGTATTACCAGAGGTTCGGACAGTGCGTAAATTCTTTTTAGTCTTTTGTTGTCTTTGAATATATGCTTTGATTAGTTTTATTTTCAGTTTCCTGGAAGGGTATAATGTATCCTACTTTACTCTTGACGTATGACTTAGGGAACGTACGTAACAACAGCGCATTAAGTATCGTCAATTAAAAATGATGCATTTCTCCACTTCTGGGGTGCATCTGTGTGTGTCTTCAAATAGCGTTGCATTAGTGAGGATTGCGGCGGTGTGAGTGCAGCTAGCTGCAGTCGTGTGCGCGGATTAGTCAGGGGCGAGGCACACAACCATTGCGCTCAGTTGGGATGACGCAATGGCGCTGTCAGACCGTCACGTGACTCGGTTGTCAGACTGACATTGTCTGCAAACGTCAATTTTTCGCGGAAAAATTATTTACAATAGTTAATAAAATATAAGCATTAATCGACAGTCCGCGGCCAAAAAACCGTTTTTAGTGTCCTAGGCGCACTAATTTTTAATGAATATTTATACGTCCACACAATATGTTTTTTTATACGTAAAAAGTATACTTCATTATGTAGAATCCGTACTGAGGAAATTAAGAAATATTCAATATTAATAAAGTCATGGTGTTTTCAATTTGCAAGTAATTTTTGCGTTCTTTCTTGATTTTAAAAAGGTTTTGATTTATATAATTTATTTTGTATTTTGGGGCTTTACTCATTTAATAAAAGTTTGTTTTTTTAATAAAAACACCTTAATCAATATTAATACAATAAATACATATAAAGAAACCAGTGTTTCCCTATCCGCCAAGTTTTCTCCACAACCAGCCACAACCACCCATCGGTGGTTATGGTGGTGGATAGCCCTTGGTGTCACATCGAAAATATGCGAGTTTGGTGGGGATGGCTGTGCGTGGGTGGGAGTGGGTGACGAAAATGTGCTTTCTAGCACATTGTTTTATTATGGGAAGGCCGCAAATGCTTCAGATTGTTCCAGAATGGGCCCGCCGACTGTGTCGGTAAGTACGATAAGTCTAGAAGGCTCCGGAAAAATCCATTCTAGAAAGTTCTGGAAGAAGAATATTCTAAAATATTCCCGAAAGTTCTATAAGTTTCCAAACTAAGTGGCGGAGTATACAAGTGAGTCAAAAACGTTTCAGAATGTCCGGTAAAGCTCTAGAAAGTTTTGGAAGGGGAGTATTCTAGAAGATTCCTGAAAGTTCTATAAGGTTCCGAATTACGAGGTGAGGCTCGAAAGTTCCAGAACGTTCAATAAAGGTCTAGAAAGTTCTGGCGGTGGAGTGTGTCTGTGACTATGAGGTTCCAGACCGTTCGATAAAGTTCAAGAATTTTCTGGACGAACGTTCTAGAAGTTTCCCTGTGTTCTAGAAGTGTGTCTGTGAGTTTAGAAGGTTCCAGAATGTTCGGTAAAGCTCTAGAAAGTTCTGGAGGGAGAATGATCTAGAAGATTACTGAAAGTACTATAAGGTTAAACTGAGTAGGGAGTGTGTCGATGTGTTCAGAAGGTTCCAGAACGTTCATAAAGGTTCTCGAATGCGAAGTTTCTGGAAACAGAAAGTTCTATAAGGTTCCAAACTAAGTGTCGGAGTATGCTGGTGAGTCTAGATGGTTCCAGAACGTTCGATAAAGCTGTAGAAAGTTCTGGAAAGAGAACGTTCTAGAATATTCCCAAAAGTTCTATAAGGTTGTCAACTGAGTGCGTGTCTAGACTAGAAGATTCCAAAATGTTAGATAAAGCTATAAAACGTTCTGGAAGGAGAACGTTCTAGAAGATTCCCGAAAGTTCTCTAACGTTCCAAAATGTATGGCAGAGTTTTTCTTTAAGTCTAGAAAGTTCCAGAACGTTCGATAAAGCTCTATAAAGTTCTGGAAGGAGAAATTTCTAGAAGATTACTAAAAGTTCTATAAGGTTCCAAACTCAGTAGCGGATTGTGTCGGTGTGTCCAGAAGGTTCCAGAACGTTCATGAAGGTTCTCGAATGCCTTAGACGGTTCCAATCACAGATGCCGAAACTATCAAAAAAGAGACGTCAACACAATTCTATGCTTACTAAATTATGTTCCCGAGCGAAGCTGGGCTAATCAGCTAGTAACATATAAAATCTGGTCAAAGGTGTAGGAGAATCCTGCTTCGGAAACCCCTTCATACACATGGAATATATCAATACCCAAAGCGATATTGATCAGCATAGCAGTAGCTCTTCCAACAGGCATAACCATCGGCAGGTTGGTCCTGTATGTTGGAATGTGAAACTATGCTGATGATGTCTAAGGTAATTATCAGGAACATACAAACTAATGCTCTGCATAATTTCAGTATTATCGATCACACCGCGCAACAATCGATAAAAATGTGTAATCAAATACACATTCCTTCCAGTCTCTAAACTATGGTAGCCAAGCATACCCTGGAGAAACCCGTACTCTCTCATGTAGAGATATCTCAGAAACTTCTTTTGGACTTTCTCCACCATAAGAGAGTATTTGCTCTCATGTGGCCCCTAAATCATCGAGGCACTCTCGAGTCTACTTCGCACCAAGGAGTTGTAAAGAGTTCTCAGTGCGCGGATATCTTCGAAAACCCTGGCAGTACGCAGAACAAATCCTAACATTCTCAAAGCATTACCACTGATCGTCTCTCTGTGATCGTGAAAATCTAACACAAATCTACACCTAGATCTATTGAGCAATTTTAAAGAAACACTTCGATTATTATGAAGGGCAAGATAGAAAGACGCCGAGGAGTAGGAAGACGACAGATATGGACTGACAACATGGACTAGCAGCAGGAGAAGTCACGTCGGAAACACTGTAAAATGTAACTAACCCTACAGTTTTAACTATAGATTTACAGTTTTTTAAAAGTCATCTCCGTTTTAATTCGATCTTCCAAATCTACAGTTTTTGATGTGTAGCATCTTTCCTCTCACTTTCCTGCAATCTGTGGCAGTGATTTCGCGCGATTTGAAGCGCGCGCAATTTGACTAATGAGCGCGCACGATGCTAAAAAAAATTTTTTTTTTTTTTTCCTGATGAAGAAGCCATTGGCTTTGAAACATGTTGATTTTTTTCAATAAATAAGTGGTTTAAACAAAGTTAATTTATATTAATTAAAAAAATATCGTTTATTAAAAAATCAATATCCAGCAAGTGCCATCGCAGCGAAGACGCACACTTCCAACTGCCAACGCTTCTGGTTTTGTATATTTGCTGCGCGGCTGGTGTCAAGCGTGTGAACGTTGTAACTTTGATATATTTTGGCTTATATCTTCGAAACTATCCAATAAATACTTAATTTTTTTAAATTAATGTAAACAATAACTACTCTTACTGATGTACATTCTCAAATTTTATGTAATTTATGTGATTATTTTTAAATATTAATTCAAAGTTTTCATACAATATGTATGGCGGCACACTACCGCCCTCTATGAAAATAAATAAAAATATATAATTGACCAAACACATTTCTAAATAAAAATGCGTATGTAGATAGATATATACAGTACCTACCTACCTAGTGCGGCAAAATTCAATAATAAATATATGCACATACAATTTCTTTACTTGTATTTACTAATTAATAAATATATAGGTATTACTAATTAATAAATAAATATTACACATCATATGCAAGTACTGTATGGCACGCTCGTTTTTTTTACCTTAGTGCACACATTTTTACATTCTTATTATATGTATATTTCATGAAAATAAAAATTGCGTTACCTATTAAACATATATAAGTTGACATCGTCTTTTTAAATTTTGAAAAAAATGCACAATTTCAGATGCAAGAGACACATATGTACGATTTATCTTGTCAAAATCGATTATTTTTGCAAGATTGTACATTATGTATATCCTTATTTGTAATTTTTATATCGAAACAGACAAAAACTGTAGATTTGGAGTTTTTGTACCTTTACAGTTTTCTACAGGTTTTCTTACGGTCATATACAGTGAATGGTACCCACCGCTTACCCAGGACCTTTCCATGAGCAAAAGCTTCCATATCGGTCCTACTCAATCGTCTCCAGGTTGACATTTTTTTCAACTAACAAGCAGGACCGTGCTGCACCGCACCGGTCGTATAAACCGTTGCGAAGTTGCACGGCCAATAGAACAAAGCCATTCACTGCCCCCGCCTTAAGATATCTTTATTGAAAAGAGAAAAATGAAAACATAATCATAATACATTAAAAATATAATGTACAAAAGAAAAATACAATTAGAAACAAAGCAAATAGGATAATGTAAAATACATAGAAAGAAAAACAGTAACATAATAGTAAGAAGGAAAAAAATACAAGGAAAATAAAATAAAAAATAAAAAGAAACTAAATAATAAAAGGGTAAATAATAAAATCAAAGAAATACAAAAGGGATGCGAACACGGAATAGTTTCACGTCAATATTTTTACTATTTTCAAACCAAGCTAAACGCTTGTGCTATGAAAATAGGACTAACTTGCTGATCTAGAGTGAGGTTCGAACCCGCGACCTTAGGATCACGTGGCGAGAGTTCTAACCACAAGACCAACAAGCTACTCTTCTTCAAACCTATCCTTCTAGATAGTTCTGCAATTTTATTTTATTTTCCAAGTTTGATTTTATGACTAAGGTATTCATCGGTTATTTATATGTTATTTCCATCTATTGTAATATTTATAATTGCCAAACTAAGGATCTTTATTTTTTGGATATACATTTTTACTCCTGTTCTCTTAGATGCTTTGTGCAATTCCTTAATCATAATCTCCAGGTTATTCAATAACAACTGTGTCATCTGCAAATCTGGGGTGACCCAAATAAGTGCCACCTATTTTGACTCGTCTGTTTTCCCAGGTTAAGGATTCAAAAATATCTTCCAGAGCTAGAGTGAAGAGAAACTCTATTTTATCGCTACAAAATGAACGACCAAAATCTTACAAGAACATCAAATGTTAAAGATCTAGGTGTTAGATTTGTAAGCAACCTAACATTTCACGATCACATAGAGACGATCAGTGGTAATGCTTTGAGAATGTTAGGATTTGTTCTGCGTACTGCCAGGGTTTTCGAGAATACCCGCGTACTGAGAACTCTTTACAACTCCTTGGTGCGGAGTAGACTCGAGAGTGGCTCGATGATCTGGGGGCCACATGAGGGCAAGTACTCTCTTATGGTGGAGAAAGTCCAAAAGAAGTTTCGGAGATATCTCTACATGAGAGAGTACGGGCATTATCCTTGGCTCTACCCAACCGAGTTTCTCCAGGGTATGCTTGGCTACAACAGTCTAGAGACTAGAAGGAATGTGTATTTGATTACACATTTTTATCGATTGTTGCGCGGTATGATCGATAATCCTGAAATTATGCAGAGCATTGGTTGTATGTTACTGATAATTACATTAGACATCGTCAGCATAGATTGTTTCACATTCCAATACACAGGACCAACCTGCCGATGGTTATGCCTGTTGGAAGAGCCACAGCTATGCTGAACAAAATCGCTTTGGGTATTGATATATTCCATGTGTCTGAGGGGGTTTTCCGAAGCGGGATTCTCCTACACCTTTGACCATATTTTACGTTATTTTTAATTTATTATTTTATTTTGATATATACTTCATAATATGTATGCCTTAAACATTTTGTTTGTAATATACATATTATCAATAAATAAATTGAATTGAATTTTGGTGAAACAGTATCACCATCTCTGACGCCATTTTGAATCTTGATATTGTTCTGTATTTTCATCTATCATCACATCCATGGTTGCGTTCTAATAAATGAATAACATCGATCTCGTAAGCCTTGCATTTTCGAGACTTTTTATGACTGTCCACGTCTCAATTGAGTCAAATTAACTACGTATTTTTATTAGAAAATGATCTCGGTATTGATAAAAATTTAGGACTATCCATTTAACACATAAATAATTTTGGTCTGAAATTGAATAATTTAGGATCATTAGAAATTAGTAAAGTAAAGTAAAGCTCCGTAAAATTTCATACTTTGGTCATACTTCGGGCTACTACAATATTCCTAATATGACAGATATGTTTGCATTCAACACTAATGTGGGCCTTCGAGGACATCACCTGAAGTTGAACAAGTCTCGGTTCTCGTGTAACCCAAGAAAGCATGCATTAAGCAATAGAGTGGTCAATATGTGGAACAGTTTGCCCGAGGATGTTGTGTCTGCAGCCAGTGTCAACCAATTTAAGAATAGGCTGGATATTCAAATGAGAGACAGTGATATGGGCCTATCAGCTTAAGCTGCCTGCCCATTATCAATAATAATAATATAATGAGAGGCGAAAAGTACTCCATCCTTCAGCTCGTCATGAAGGGGAAGATTGAGGGTCGCAGAGGGGTCGGAAGGAGGCGGCATTCCTGGCTTGGAAACATCCGAGAGTGGACCGGGATGAGAAGCGTGGAAGAGCTGTTCCGCACTGCCCTGGACAGGGAAACTTTCTCCCAGGTGATCGGGGGGACCCGACAGGGCACATGAAGAAGAAGAAGAAATTAGTAAAGCATGTAAAAATAGACAAAATATTATTAATAATCAATTAAATACAACTACTAGTCCAATTCTAAAAAATATCCAATAATTTTGTGTTATAAAAAATTTCAGCAATAATATTTAAAAATATTTTTTTAAATAATTTAGAAAACCAAAAAACAAAAGACGGTTTTTATAAATGTCAAAATATTTAAAATTCATTTTTAATATTTTGACATTTATAAAAACAAGGAAAGGAAAGTGGAAAGGTTTTTCGAAAACATGTAGGCGTAATTAATAAATATAAGGAGATGAAAACAAATAATTAAATTAATTTTTTTTTAAAGTCAATCTACAGAGTCGCTCAATCAATTGAAAAAATGATAAAAATGGTTAAAAAAAAACGCATTTTCAAAAAAAACCGCCAAAATATGCATTTGCAGTGAATGTGAAGCAACCAGGGAATTTTCCGTTTTAGGTGCCATTCCCCAACCAATGATTCCGTATTCTATTATGGATAGGCAATCGTGTGTTCAGTACAAATTAAAATATTCCTATTACACCACATTAATGCATTTGTTGTATCACGTGTGGACTAGTGCAGTGGTATCTACGCTGGCCTACTTCACTGGCTCGATAGACTACAATATATTCTAAACGCTACGGATAATATATGAAACGTAAAATTCTCGCACATAACGTCCCTTCTGCGAGAATTGCACTGCCTTCGTTTCCCTGAGAGAGTAGAGTTCAAGCTGTGTTGGTTGATGTACAAGGCAACTCATAACATGGCGCCTCTGTATCTTCAAGAGCTCTATATTCCAGACAACATAAATAGGAGACGTCAAACTCTCAGGTCAGCGTCTACTTCAGCGGTGGGAAGGGTTGAGGAACCGGCAAGTCAGTTCCAGAAAACTAGGTTCAGCGAACGGGCATTTGCGGTGGCGGGCCCCAAAGCGCGGAACTCTTTGCCCTCCCTGATAAGAAACTCGGATTCAGAGACTTTATTTAAGAAAAGACTTAAAACGCACTTGTTTACAAAATCTTTCAAAGAACGCTTTTTTAATATCGTTGTTTTCTTTTACTATTTTATGTTTTGGGCTATTTTTCTTTTTCATTTTGTTATTTTATGATTTTAGTATGTAAGAGTTTTTCGTGTGTAAAGCGCCCTTGAGGTGAAATTTTCACAAAAACGGCGCTATATAAATAATCCAATATTATTATTATTATAAAGCGACTGTCATTTTAATAATTACGTCAATCAATGCATTGTTGCGACGAATGCAATTTCAGTCTCGGTGCACAATCGAAAACAGCGAGCGCATTTTTTCACCGTCTGGTTTTAAAATGTATGCACCGAAGGTCTACCAACTGCGTCAGGGCTGGGAGGCTTCTCATGGTCAGCTCGAGGAGTCCACCAGAAAACGGGATCATTACGCAACCCGAACGAGAATAGAGGCAGGACCTATGACAAAGCAAAAAATAGAAGTGTTTTACAACGGCAAAGATTAATTTGTAATCGGACAATAGAATTCCTTCAATGATTGCTTAACAACTTTGTGGTAACATTATTGACTATCCTTATTTCGAATGTCCGTCCGTAACTTGCTGGAATTACAACAACAACACTGACTAGCCGCTAAAGAGGCGCAGGCAGCCGAGTTTGAGTCGTCAACCAGTGTGGCTCAGGCTACATGCAATGGTCGCAAAAACACGGTCTTGACATTTTTTCGAGCGTCTACTTTGCTTACTATCTGTCATAAGGCCGGTTTACGTGGTAACTTTACACAATTGAAAAGTAAAATTCACCAACACCACCCGTGATCGATCAAACATATATCAAATTTGGAAAGTTGTTTTTATGTTATTTATGTAACTCGCTTAATTTATTTAATACAGCTAAGCTATCGCCATCTACGCAAAGTGACCACTTAAGCCAGCCTTGTGACAGATCGATTTTACTATGGGCGACCAAAAAAGACTTCCATGTATGCCTTCCCATATATGTACAGCTTCGTCTCTGTGAGACATTTATATTTATTTATTTATTTAACGCCCTTATGGGCTTTTACAAATATACATAATATTTTTTTTTCTAAATAACATAATACAGTTAAAATAATAACACAGTTAATAGTTACAATAGTAATAGTTTTTTTTTTTTTTTTTTTTTTTTTTTTTTTTTTTTTTTTTTTTTTTTTTTTTTTTTTTTTTTTTTTTACATCTCAGACCCACAAAACATCACTATAGGGGAAATCACCTCATATACATCGTAACCATCAATTCCAGGATTAACACGCGACAAACATGAATCTAAGAGGCGCCGACCTCACACGTCGTATCGCAACCCGTGACTTGGACAGATCAGCAAAGCGACACGTTAAATTAATGATGATCCCTCTGTGGACAAAATTAAGTGATTGTGTTCTTAGGACATACTTTACGTTTTGGTCATGTCAAAATATTTTTAAAAAAAGCGAAATTACGACTAGATTGTTGAAATAAATAGTAGTGATGCAACCAATATGAACACAAATATTCGTATTCACCGAATATCATCACGAATAACTCCTTAATAATGGTACTTATTTTTTGTTGTGAAGAAAAATAAAAAGAAAAAGAATTTTTGTATCACTGTACTTCAAAAAGTAATTATAAAGTTATTTTTAAGAAATAAGCAACGAAATAAGAAGTAGAATATAATCATAATCAACATCAACAATGAAGATACTTTCAAAAAATTAATATTTTGATATTTATGCGTCTTTTTGAAATTAACTTCGTAAGAAGCCCCGATCGCTGCTTGTTGCATCAATGAGTCGGCTCCTTGTATGAGAGGCTGTGTAAGTTTTCTCGAAGATTTAACCAATTTTATTGTTAGAGTCGTTTTTGGGTTTTCTTATTTCCGGATCATAAAGCGCAAAGTATGTTCCGCTGTTATTAGGTCCAAATCTCGGCGAACGTGTGTTCTGATTCAAGCAAGATCGCATGTTTCTCTTCAGTAAAATAAAATAAGGAAAAAAAAAGATTAAAATAAAAAAAATAATAATAATAATAATAAAAAAAGGAAAAATAATAAAAAAAAAAACAATTCTCTTCAGTAAAAAAAAATAAGGAAAATAAGGATAAAAAAAATAATAAAAAAAAGGAATAATTAATAAAAAAAGAATTAATAAAAAAAAAATAAAAAAAATAAGGAAAAAAAAATAATAAATAAAAAAATAAAAAAAATTACGGAAAAAAATAAAAAATAAATAAAATAAAAAATAATAATAAAAAATAAAATAATTTTTTAAAAAATCAATAAAAAAAAAAAAAATAATAAAAATCTCGCAAACTCGCGAGATCTTGCACAAATTTGGATGCGAGTATTTCGAGATCTCGGCGTTAGGAAATGCATTTTAGTTGCATTTTCTAATGCTCTCTTATCGCAATTCATTACGGAATAAAAAAAAAACATTCATTTGCACCTACGTTATATCTCAATCAGATGTAAATGGCAATCAGGATGAAAAAAAATAGAAATTAAAAAAATTTATGTAAACAAAAAAAAAATAAGTGACTTAAATTCATGCCTCGACTCGTACACAAATCATTGTATTTTATACCATATGGTATTCTGTAGCTTATCAAAAAAATATATTTAATACACTTATATATACATCCCTAGTCTGGCGAAAAAATATAGAATCCCCAAAAAAATGAACCACGGGAGGCGTCCATTGACGAGAGGTCTAGGGGACATTGACGCACATGCCTGAATTTTTTCACGCCCGCAGAAAAAATCAGTCGCTGGCAGTCGTCCTCTGGTAAATATGTGTAATTGTTTCCAGTAGGATCGTCAATCGTTGTTGACAATCGACGTGGGGTCAAGCATTGGACCAATATATTTAATTTTGACCGAGGAGTTGGCATTCATCATTCCCATCTCATCAGGCTAAACAAGGCATGGTTTGTCAGGCTCCCTACTCTCCCGACATGGCTCCGTGTGACTTTTGGCTATTCCCCGAGTTTCGCTGAAAGGGACCCGATTTGAATCAAGATGAGACATCATGCGGAACGCGACGGCCCAGCTGAACGGCATTTCAAAGTAGGTGTTCAAAAAGTGTTTCCAACTATGGTGGGACCGCTGGGAGGAGTGGGAAGAGTGTGTTTGAATTAATGTGTTTCTGCCTACCAAGGCTCAATACTTTTGAACACACCTTAATGCTTGCCTTTGGGAAGAAAGTCGCTGAATGTTTAATTTTTAAATAACAGACCAAATGCCAAAAGAACTCGGCAAATACGTAACACTAGAATGTGTGTTTCCCTAAAGTAAATCAGTGGAACACCAATCCAAATCGTTTCAGAAGTGTTTCCAACATTGGCGAGTACATTAACTCATAAAAGACTTAAAAAATACCTTCGGGAACGGTGGTGTAACAGAGTGTTACGTGATTAAAAATCGACATAGTTTTTAATATGTGGTAAAAAATATATATTTTCAATACAGATAAGACTTTTTAAACGTCCCTTTATATAATTATGAAAGGTAAACATACGTATTTGCATTATTTTAGTAAATTATCATAAAATCACGGCATATCGAATTTGCGTGCGCTCACGCTAACGAATCATTACCAACTAAATTCAACGACGCGACGCGGCGTCTGCAGTCCGTCTTTGTCTAACACGTGTAACGCGACTCTACCGCGTTCTTTCGATATTGTTTTCTCTTTCACCGAAACCCAAGCAACCGCCATCTCTGTCCTACATGAAATGTGTGGTATTGTCGTGCTCTTTCTTGATTTAACCGCGACGTGTAATATTCTGCTCTCTTTTACACACTGGCCGAAAATACGAGAGCAATGAATAAATATTTTTTAATTAAAAAATCCGTACATTCGTAACAGTTTAATTTAGTCATTTTGGTGTGAAAATGTCTGTTCGATGATTACGACAAATGTGACGTTTTAGTTTTCGTAAATAAGGTAGATATTTCATATTTTCTATGACATGTAGACCTACGTTACACCACCGACACGGGAGTTAATGACGGATCAGTGAAGGAGATGAGAGTAAGTATAGTTCAATATTATGACGAAAAGTACTTCGACGAGTTCACTGCTCTCGAAATTTTTAAATAAAAAAATATACCCAACCGCATCAAATTTTGGACAGCCCTATTTCTAATTCGACATATCGCGTCCTACAGAAGTCCTCTCGAAAAATGAACTCTCAAGTTCATTAACCCCGTAGAGGTCATGCGTCCATCCCTCTCGCACGCACGCCTCCCCCGTACGACCGAAAACACGTCCTCTCCTTGTCTATTCAAATAGCAGACTGCCTCCGTCTCGCTCGCACCGGGCCGACGTGCATACCGAATACAGCGTTTTTGTCTCATTCTAAAATTCAGAAATGCTGTCGCTCGACCGCTCCGACGCGCGGCAAGCTGGATTTGAATAATCGTCTATCTCGCTCTGGCGAGAATGCAACCTATATTTGCATCGGTCCCGTACTTATCAATTCGGCGTACAGGGTGGTTCTAAGGTACGTAAGCTGTTACCTCATCGAGTTGTGTGAATATTCCGAGAACTCTTAACATTTGGGAGTGAAACCTGAAACCTTTGCTGATAGAATGAGGAATAAACAGATTAGAAGTTAATGTAATGCTGGCTCTAGAGTTGTAGATAGAATGAAGAATGAAATACCGAGATGTAGTGATAACTATAGCTAGACCGCATTCAAAAGAATGTGTGCAAAAAATACGTGTGTTGTTACGATGCAACACAAAATAAGTTTTTCTAGTAAGTAAGTAACCTTTCTAAACTAAAAAATATATATTTATTTGGAATATCATATTGAGGATTATAATACGGGCTTACCAGGCAACTTCCAACCGCTTTCTTCTTACCGGACAAAGGTAGGGAATGGTCTTTTGATTGTGGTCGACCTATACAATGTAGTATTACATTTCATTAAACTGTACACTTCACACCTTTTGAAGGGTAGTGCACACTTCAAACTAAACACACTTCAAAGTTATTTGAAAGTATTTCATTTTAAAGTGCACACCACAAAGTACACACTTCAGATCTCAAAGTGAAGTGTTGTGTTTTTTTATGTGAAATTTTTGGGAAGTCGATGTAAATAAATGAAGAAATCTCTGAAATTCTAAAAATTTGGGCATGATCTGATAAAGTCTATGGAATTTTGGGATTGAAGAAATCTCTGGAAACTGAAACAACCCCTGAAAATTTTCTAGTAGCACACTTTTCAGGAAGCACTTCTTGTAGGTCATTACAATTTTGTAGTACTACAATTAGTTCACTTCAAGTAGTTTATACTACAAATGTAGTGTACACTTAGTGTAGTCTTCAAACTGGTGAACGTGTGTGTGTTGTAGTCTCCATTTTGAAATGTAGTTTTTCCCTTCGCTACTGAGATGGTTTAGTCATTTAGAATGTTAGAGCAAAATAGGTGAGACAATATATTCATTTATTTCAATATACGGTACAAGAGTACCTATTACAGTAACATAATTTAGAAAAAGGAGGTGTGAAGTATATAAGATTAAACAAATAGGTTTAATAATTTGTTTGTGACTGCATTATGGATTCAGAACGGTAGGGTGTAGTGCTTTTAGTAGCGCAACTCTATAATGTGCCAAACTAGAGTTTAAGTTATCAGAGATATGTGCATAAGTGATACCAAGCCTATGCAGTCTAGGGACAAGAAAGTTAAAACGCGAGTTAAGCCATGTATTCACTAGGGGACAAATTGTCCCTCAACAGCACGCGCGGCATAGAGTCTACGTGACGTTGCAACGTCGTGCACTGTTCCGCGACGTCGCGCACAACATAGCGCGGCATTTCTACGTGCCGTGGCAACGTTGCCATGCGCACGGTACCCGAGCGTACTCACTGCAACATTCCGCGGAGCGTCAGTACCACGTGGTATGTTTACAAGTGAATACGCATGCGCTGTATCTGTCAAGATGACAATGCGGGGAAACGAAATTGTTCTTGAACTCATCGAGCTGTATCGATCGAAGATCGCATAGAATGTCCGTCCTTCTTTCTCTTTACAGTAAATAATTTCGCATTCTCCTCTTTTTTCTCCTCTTACTTTTCGATAAACTCATTAACATAAACAGATACGCGGCTATCATCATAACCTCATAGGGCGATATATTTCCGCGACGTCTGGAAAACAATAATTATTTGCAAAAAGGACCTTGTTTTTAATAATATTCAATTTACTACAATAAAACCTCGTTTATTTGAAATTGCGACCCAAAAAACATTTCGAATTGCGCGGAACCCCGTTTTCGCCAAATGAGATACCGCAGCTGTCAACATAAGCTCATCGGGTGACATTACGCGACAAGATATGCGAGTCGCGGTGTGTACACGTCAAATGGCCGCGTCATTGTCCCCGAAACATGAGCGTAGATGTTGATGCGTCATGCCGAGCGGAATGTTTCGCGATTTGTCCCCTAGTGAATACATGGCTTTAGTCCTAGTGTTGTGACAGTAAAATGGCGTAGGTATCCGAGTAGCTCTTCCAGGCGCATGAAACATTAACTAACACAGATATTGAGCCAATTATATGAATTCACTTGATTAACCTGGAATAATACTACGTACTGTACATAACAGAATAAAAACACATATATAACAGATGCAATAAAAATATCAACTGAAGAAAAAGTTAAAAAAAAGTAATATATCCAATGATATAATAAACTGTAGATACGTTACAAGCGTGAAAGCGTGAAATCAAAAGTAAGGTAATTGCCTTACTTGCGTTCGTTATCGAACGGACCGAAACAAAACGCCGACTATGAAAACTGCGCCGAAAAACAAGTCCCGGGGAAAAAGGAACAGAGTATCGTACACTATTGTAAGAATGAGTATGTTATTTTTGTCACCGTAACTTCAAATTACCTGATTTTTCTGTCTACACGCAGAGCGTTTGTGAAATAAGTGTGCTGTGATTTGTTGTCTCTTTCAATGCAATACTTGCTACATATGAAATTCGGCTGAATGAAAATGGAAGTAACGTGTATATATTATAATACGACAATGAATATATCAGTATTATTTAATATCGAAGCATTGTTTGCGCCTTCTGGTAGCGTTAATGACGGACATTGTAACATTGAGAATTGAGCATTTTTTTTACCGATTATTGTGCCAACTCGTAGCGTAAGTGGCGGACATTATTACGAATGCATTTTATTTTTTATTTTTTATTTTTTTATTTTTTACATTTCAGACCCACAAAACATCATATTAATATTTGTCTGTAGGTGCATCAATACATATATATAAATAAATTGTATTTACCAGAAATACATTCATATTAATTAATTACAATAGATCTTATAAACTCAAATACAAATCAACAATACAAGAAAAAATACAAATATCACCAAAATCAAAATAAG